>BHFT01000653.1:0-94038 GCA_004320025.1 Laticauda laticaudata | reverse complement strand
AGAACAGATGGCACATTGGGACACACCATATACCAAAAGAAAACACACACCAACCGCTACCTCAACGCCCAATCCTATTATCCTTAATAATCCTTAATAATCCTATTAAGGTGGACTGCCTGCCACAGAAGGGTTCCATGTATGATGTAGGTCATTTTTCTCTGCTCACAAATGGATGGCAGGCTGTTTAGTTTAGACCAAAGGTCTCCAATCTTGGCAACTAAGCCTGGAGGATTTCAACTCCCAGAATTCACCAGCCAGCAAAGCTTATTGCTTTGCTGGTTGGGGTTACTGAAAATTCCCTTTCCCTCCCCCTCCACTAACCTGCTTTCCAGCTCCGTTCTCCTGTGCAGAGCAACTAAAGAAGACCCAGCTGATCAGCTGGCACTCAATGGGAGGCAAAGAATAGATGGGGGAAGGACCAGTCAGAGGTGGTATTTGCTGGTTCTCTGAACTACTCAAAATTTCTGCTACAGGTTCTCCAGAACTGGTCAGAACCTACTGAATACCACCTCTGATGTATAGATCTGCCCATTTTTCAGGTCCTGGAAAAATTACTGTTCTTTGTTTTTTGTTTCTCTTTCTCTCCTTCAAGCCACTCAGTATCTATATATGAACCTTGCAACTGTGCTTTATAAATTGTTCATGAAAGTCTGGGGAGTCTTCTGCAGTAGTTTAATGAGATGCCCAGTGGTGTAGCTAGGCCTGTGGCCATCATTGCCCAGGCTCCTGAAGGCTAAAATTGTAGCCTTCCTCCAAATGAGATGAACCTTTGTTCCATTCCAGCTGAGCCTGCCTATTTTGAATTCAGAAGAAGTCTGCTACTTCCTAGGTGAGTGAACAAGCTGTCTTTGTTTGCTGATCTACCTGAGATGAGCTGCTCTTAGAGAGAGCTTAGTGAATTAGCTGAGCCTTGGATCGCTTCCAACCTTACACATATTGCATGCATAATCAGCTCATGTTACTTTATATTTTTTTGCTTGGTTTTGTAAACAGATTCTGTAATATCTACTAATGATGGTTCCCTCTAGGAGCATTTGTAGAGGACTCACTGAGCAGAATGCCCTGAAGCTATCCCATTCAAAGTCTCATGCACTGGTCCAGTGCCTCAATGATGGCAGTCTTCCAGATGTTGTTGGTTTGCTGATTCACAGAAGCGATAGTCCTGGTTCCTGCAAAAAAACCTATGAATAAATCAACAGAGATCTGCAAGGAATGAATTTCCCAGAGATGCTATACAGAAGCGGGCTTATTTGGATAGTACGGTTGAGCTTCTTCATCAAAAGAAAACCACTGACCTTGGACTGAAATAAAAAAAACACACACAAAAGCTTATAGTTGGGCAAATAATGGAAGAATTTGAAGGAAGAGAAAAAGAAGGGTCTATAAGAGTAGCAGAATTTCCTGCTTGACTGCAGGTTATTACCTGCGTCTACTCTATACAGGAAGATTGCCTCTATCCACTGAGTCAAACCTGATTCCTTTTGACAAAGGGACAAATCCAGCAGTTTTTCTGGGGCACCAGGAAGAGCTTGGGAGAGAGTGACTGCCCCAAAGTCAACCAGGGAGTTTGCAAGTGCAGAGAAGAACAACTAGGAAGATTAAAGGCTGCAGACTAAAACATCTGAAGAACAGTTACAGGATTTGGGTTTGGCTTGTCTTGAGAAAAGAAGGAATAGGGGGTCACATGATAGAAGTATTGCAGTATTTGAAGGGCTGCCCCAAAGAAGAGGGGGTCAAATTATTCTCCAAAGCACCTGAAGGAAAGACAAGAAGCAAAGGATGGAAACTAATCAAGGAGAGAATTAAAGAGAAACTTCCTAATAATATAAGGACAATGAATCAGTGGAACAGCTTGCCACCAAAGGTTGTGGGTGATCCATCACTGGAGGTTTTTAAGAAGAGACTGGACAGCCACATCTGAAATGGTATCGGGTCTCCTGCTTAAGCAGGGGGCTGGACTAGAAGACCTCCAAGGTCCCTTCCAGCTTTATTCTTATNGAGACTGGACAGCCACATCTGAAATGGTATAGGGTCTCCTGCTTAAGCAGGGGGCTGGACTAGAAGACCTCCAAGGTCCCTTCCAGCTTTATTCTTATTGATTGACTGAAGACTAGGACTTGCAATCTTCCAACATCTAAGGCAATGCCTTTAACCACGATGTAGGGTTTCTCCATTTGGCAGCTTTCAGATGTTCACATTCCCAGAATTCAGTGCTGGTTGGGGAGTTCTGGGAGTTGAAGTCCACATATCTGAAAGCTGCCAAGGCTGAGAAACATGCAAATTGTCTCTCATCTACTGAATCTCATGTATCTATACCGAAAGACCACATTCTCCTCTGATTACCAATTTTACAGTGTTATATCAGACAGATGAACAGCAAAATATAGTGTTCAGACAGCAAACATGGAATGTAACCTAAGAATTAATGAAAATGAGGGAAGATCTGTATTATTATAAACAGAATGGCAAAAGATTCCAAAAGGAACTGTAATGTGTGAAAGTCTTCCTTGCCTTTTTTCAAAAAAGATAGGTAATATATATTAACAATCCATGAGTTTTCATATCTCATTCTTGTAATGGATAGAAATTCTTCTAGACAGTTACATACCAAAAGAACAGCATCCTTCATTATTAGATCCAGTCTTTGAGGCATAGCTCAGAAGAACATGTTCATCTTACACTAACATGAAATGAATCAGAGTCATATTTGTAGACCCAACTGAAGGACTGCCTCTAACATGGCCCTGTTAGCAGTGGTAAGCTGCTGTTGGTTCAGACCGGTTCGTCTGTATTGGTTGTTTGCAACTGCCAACTCTACTCACCATGGCTGCCGCATGCATGAAATTGCTTTGTGTTTGAAACTTGTGCAAGTGTAAATAGTATGTGTGCAGGTGCTCACATTTTCAGTTCTGCACTAGGCGAACCGATTGTTAAATTATGTGCAGCCCACTTCTGCCCATTAGTCAACTCATCAATCTTTTCCACTGGCTCCTTCCTTGACCAGAGGGAATCCAGGAATGACATCCTTCATTGTACACACTCACAACCTGGACTCAAACTTTATCTTCACCTTTATTGCTACCGATGGCCACAACCATCATTTCCAGGTAAGCTGGCTTAGACTTGTTTTCACAAAGAGCTCCAAACTTCTCAGAAGTAACCCTGAATATTCCCTACTTCAAAGTGGAGAGCGATGTTGTTGCCACAGCAAGCAGCTTCCCGACATTTCACTTGCCTCAACTAGCACTTGCAGAACAAATGCAGAGAAACTTCTTCAGCTATTGCAAATGTCAGTCAAAACAGGTCATGAGAAGTACTACTGATGCTTTGCTTTGTTGTTAGGAACATGGAAGAACATTGCTATGTAGAACAGCTTTGAGGCTTTGTCCAAAGCCTTCATTGAAATGAATCCTCTCTGGAAGCTCTGCATAGGTCTAAGTTACTATACTTATTGCAATTATGGATGAAGCATAGTAAATTTTCTCCATATTCTGATTTGGATGTTAAAGTTTAGGGCAAGCACAGAAGGAAAAGGACTTTTCCTGCCACTTTCACAAGCTCTGTGATCCACTCTGGATTGTGCAGGAAGGACTCCTGATTAATTGAAGCTTCTGCTGCACCAGAACAGCTTTCCTTCAGAAGTTGTGGGAGCTTCATCCCTGGAAGTTTTCAAGAAGAGATTGAAGTGCTATCTATCAGAAATAGTGTAGGGTCTCCTGCTTGGGTAGGTGGGGGTTTTGGACTAGATGACCTACAAGGTCCCTTCCAACACTGTTAATCTGTACCTATTTTGAGGGAAGAAAGACAGGAAATTATCCTTCTGTAACCTTCCTTAAGTTAAGAGGGTAACCAAGAGCAGATCATAAATCCAGCCCTTGCTTATCAATGGAGACCAAGTGGAGCAAGTGGCCAGTTTTAAGTTTCTGGGTGTTACCACAAAAGAAGACCTGAACTGGGGTGCTCACATTGCAGTTCTGATCAAAAGAGCTTAGCAGAGATTATACTACCTGAGACTTCTCAGGAAACCTCAACTAAATGAAAAGCTGCTGGTGACCTTCTATCGCTGCACCATAGAGAGTATCTTAACTTACTGCACCTCTGTATGGTTTGCCAGCTGCACAGAGGCAGATAGGACAGCGCTCTAGAGGGTTAACATCATTGCCCCTCAGAGGATCATGGGTTGCCCTCTCCCCTCTTTGGAAGAGCTTTATAGCTCCCGCTGCCTTAAGAAAGTTCAAAACATTCTCAGATCCACCACATCCTGGGCACTCCCTTTTTTCAACTATTTACTATCTAGCAGACGGTACAGAATATTAAAAGCAAGGACAAATAGGCTGTAAAACAGCTTCTATCCTAAGACAGTAACTATATTGAATTCTGTCCTATAGTGCACTGTTGGTGCAGTGTCGGTGGTGCAGTGTCAGGGGTTTTCGTTTCAATGTGTGGAAGGTGAAGGATGAGTGTTTGTGTTTATTTTCATGGTCATGATGTGCACTGAAGAGGGTGTTTGGTTTCGTTGTACAAGGTGCAATGACAATGAAGTAAACAAAGCTAAACTAAATTTCTGGCAGGTCTGGTATAAGTGAAAAGGTTCCAGCCAGACAGTTAAATTATGTCATTCGTTCTCAAGTGAGGAGATGTCCCACTTTCCCTGGAACCAAGATTGGGCAGACAAGGATACCCCAAACATGATACAGGTAGTCCTTGACTGACAACACTTCATTTAGTGGCTGTTTGAAATTACAACACTGAAAAAAATGAGCATTTTTCACACTTTTGACCTCTGCAGCATCCCATCATGGTCACATGATTTGCATTTGGATGCTTGACAACTGCTTCACATTTATGACAGTTGCAATTTCCTAGGGTCACGTGATTCCCCCTTTTGTGACCTTCTGACAAACAAAGTCAACAGAGAAGCCAGATTCATTTAATAACCAGGTTACTAACTCATCAATCGGCAATGATTCACTTAACAAACGTAGCAAGAAAAGTCATAAAATGGGACTTAAATGTCTCCCTTAGCAACCCTGGCTCAGCTGTGGTCCTAAGTTGAGGAATACTGTCATTTTTCTGGAAGGTTATTCCCCCAAGTGCTGGTGACTGAGATTTGGATGGAGTTCTCCTTGGGTATGGTTTGGTTTGATATATTAATCATGTAATATTTAGAGCCCCCAACCCACCTTTTTTTTAAAGATGGATTCATATAGTTTGGTTATGTTTTCTGTTTGCCACCCAGAATTCATTGGGTAGGATATATGGTTTTATAAATGTGTTAAATAAATAACACCACCCCCTATCTCCTTCCTCTACAACAAGCTTTCAAACTAATTCTTCAAATTTTCCTCCTTTTTGGGAGGATGATCACTGTGGGATATTTTGGGTCTACACAGACCCCCCCCCAAGTGATGTAACAAATGAATATTTTCATTTTTATAACTATAACAAAGTGGGTTCTTGGGACCAGTGATGGGCTGCAAACTGGTTTAACAACTGATTTGGTACGCAGTGTTCAAAAACTGGCTATCAGGTGAGGCTCCATTCAAAATCCAAGAAAGACAACCTTGGACTCCATTGTTATAGAGAAAAGGACTTTTACTGAAAATTGAAGTGGTACAATCAAAAGAAATAGAAGATCTGAGGCAACAGGCGTGAAAATCACATATTACAAAGTTATGGCAATGTTCCCACCCAGAATAGTTCAAACTGGCCATCCAATCTGAGGTATGTATAATGCCATGTGGGTGCATCTTCAGGTGGCATTTCACACATCTGTTAGGCCAAGATGGTTGGCCTTGGCCTAGAGAGATAAGAGGTTACATCTGCACAGTAAGCAAATCAAGAAAGCCCTTCCCCCACCACGAAGCCCAATTATTCTCCCTTCCCCCATTTCTATGGCAGCCAGAAAGAGTCAAGCAGAAGAAGGAATCTTGGAGCCTGACATTGGCCATTTTAAGTTTAAAAACAGCGCTGGTGAGTAAAACAGCTGAGGTGTGGCAATCTGCTGTGCCTGTGAATCAGTTGAGCTAAAAGCAGGGAAATATAGAAGATGAAAGGGCAGGGGCGGGGGCGGGGGGCAACTGCTCACCAGAACTACTGGTTCACTAGAATTGGTGCAAACTGGTGGAAACCTATCATTGCTTGGGACGTGATATAGTTGTACAAAATTCTAGGAAGCTGAAGTCATTATATAGCAGGTCCCAATCATTAAACACGAAGAGAAATGGAGAAGCCACACAAAAAAGGTGATATTACACAACTAAGGAAGGCAAACTAGACTTCAGACCACAGCTGGCTTGAACCCATTGGGGTGGGATTCAATTTTTTTTACTACCGGTTGTGTGGGTGTGGCTTGGAGACTACAAAATCCCCCTTCCCTCCCCACCCCACTAACCTGCTTTCCAGCTCTGTTCTCCTGTGCTTGGCAACCAAAGAAGACCCAGCCAATCAGCTGGAACTCGGGAGGCAGAGAAGAGATGGGGTTGGCGGGGCCAGTCAGAGGGGGAATTGGCCGGTTCTCCGAACTACTCAAAATTTCCGCTACCAGTTCTCCAGAACTGGTCAGAACCATCTGAATACCACCTCTGCATTGGGTCCAGTTCCCCCAGATGTTTTGGTCAGAGGGCTTAAGTTCCAGATTTCGTCAAGAAAATGCTACTCTAATCTCTGATATTCTCAGACTCTTCAGCCTATATAATACTTCTATCTGCTTCTCCCAGCGCACATTCCCCCCATTTCGTGATTCCCCAATCTCCATTTTGAATGGAGGCACATCTGACACATGGTGGTGCAGTGGTCAGAGTGCAATATGGCAGGCTACTTCTGCTGATTTCTGGCTGTCTGCAAATTGGCCATTCAAATCTCACCAGGCTCAAGTTTGACATAGCCTTCCATCCTTCTGAGGTTGGTAAAATGAGGACTCCGATTGTTGGGGCAGGAGGCTGACTCTATAAACCACTTAGAGAGGGATGTAAAGCCCTGTAAAGTGGTTTATAAGTCTAAGTGCTATTGCTCTTCCTTTTCCTCCTTTCTTCCTTCCTTCCTTCCTTCCTTCCTTCCTTCCTTCCTTCCTTCCTTCCTTCCTTCCTTCCTTCCTTCCTTCTTTCCTTCCTTCCTTCCTCCCTCTCTCCCTCCCTTCTTTCCTTCCTTTGCAGGAGATATTAACTTACAGATGATTATTACAAAAACACTGTATAAAAAATACTACTTCATTTTTTGCTTTGTGATTTAGTCTCAGTCTGTCCTTTCTTAATATCAAGAAGATATTCAGGCATCACCTTACTTAGAATAACTTTACTGTCATTTTGAATGTACACTGATCGGCATACATTAAAATGAAATTTCATTGCATACAGCTCTCAAAGGATTACCACCTCCAATATACACTACATAAACATGACAAAAACATAAATAAATGAAAGATTATGCTTATACCCACATACATTATATGATGCAGAAAAACAACACAGTCTAGTTCGGATATATACAGGTACATGTACATGGTAGAGAAACAAATCTTGCAAGTTTATCAGACAGGTAGCATAAGGAACAAAGCTGTTACAGAATCTGGCAGTCCTACTAGAAATACTTCGAAACCTCCTCCCAGAGGGGTGCAACAGAACTCCAGAGTGATCTTATGGAAAGTATAAAAAATCCTAATCAATTCAAATATTTTTTCAATTAGTACATTAATTTTTGGTTCTTTCAATAATGGAAGAGAATATACATTCCAGAGCAACACTTTCCATGACTTCGCCCATTGATTTGCAAAGAAAATGTTTAAAATCCTTATATATGTGTAGATTAAAGCAGGCTCACTTAGGCTTTTTTCTTGATGAAGACTTCATGCAGAAAAAAAATACATTCAGGATGGCCATATTAAAAGATAAATATATAGAATAACAGACCTTGGAGGTCTTCTACTCCAACCCCCTATACCATTTCAGACAAATGGTTACTCAATCTTTTCTTAAAACCTCCAGTGTTGGAGCATTCACAACTTCTGGAGGGAAGCTGTTCCACTGGTTACAATTGTCCTCACTGATAGGAAGCTTCTCCTTGGTTCTAGGTTGCTTCTCTTCTTGATTAGTTTCCATCCATCACTTCTTGTCCTACCTTCCAATGCTTTGTAGAATAGCTTGACTCCCTCTTCTTTATGGCAGCCCTTGAGAAGACAACTATCATGTCCTCCCTAGTCCTTCTTTTCATCTAACTAGACATAACCAATTCCAGCAACTGTTCTTTACATGGTTTAACCTCCAGTCCCTTGATCATCTCTGTTGCTCTTCTCTGCACTCTTTCCAGAGTCTCAGCATTTTTTTTTACATTGTGATGACCAAAAATGGATGCACTATTCCAAGTGTGACCTCACCAAGACCTTATAAAGTGAAAACATGAAAATGTGGATGATAACAGATATACAAAATGTTCCATGCACAAGCCATGAAGCATCTTGTTTGCCAGGTGGTTTAATGCCCAGAACAAAGCCAGCCTCTTTTGAGCCTTTGGGTCTATGCACAGAATGAAACAGAGCAACTGCATTGTGGGCAGAGAGAACATTCAGGAGAACATATTGGCAGCTGAGGGGAAGCAAGGCTGAGAAGGCAGTGGGCAGCAGGTGAGAGAGGACAGGCTGGGGCATGAGCGATGGCAGCAGCTGAAGGATCATCAAATACTGGAACACTGCTATCATGTCACCCCAGTCCTTCTTTTCTCTAGATTAGCCAAACCCATATCCTGCAACTGTTCTTCATGTTTTAATTGTTGTGGCCCACCAGTTGCCAGCAGAGCTGGTGGCAGATTTGGACAGTGAGGACACTGGGAAGGAACTTGGGCCAGTCTTGGAGTCTGGGGAAGACTCTGATGGATGCTCTGTATCAGAAGCAGAGATAGGGCCAGAGCCGTCTGACATTTCCCAGCTGCCAACAGAGTCAAGTGGGGAAGAAGAACAGTTGGAGCCTGTTCTAGATACGTTTATGCACAGAACAGTCAGGAGAGGAGAACAATTAAGGAACAGGGGCCAACTCAGAAGGAAAGGCATGTGTAGATGCTGAATAAATAGAAGCAAAAGGGGAATGGTGGTTGAAGGAGACAATTAGTTCATATTTCTTTTGGAAGATTTGCTTATTAGAGTTCTTGCCTCACAGAGATTTCTTGCCAGGTATTTAATTTACAGCTTTGTGACTGGAAGCTCTTGGTCTGGCAACTATCCAAGGACTGATAAGGTCTGTTCTTGCAATTAATCCTTGGGAGGATTATTGCCAGGACTTTTCTATGTTTGAATGCCATGAATTCACAGTAACTAAATAAAGAGGGGTTTTTTTTCGGAACAAGGAGTCTGTTTCTTGGTTCTGCTAAGGTTGGGTCAGAACATTAGTCTCCAGGCCTTTAATTATCCTAGTTGCTCTTCTTTGCACTTTTTTTTCAAAGTCTCAACATCTTTCTTTTGTGATGTGGTGACCAAAACTGGATGCAGTATCCCAGGTGTGACCTTACAAAGGATTTATAAAGTGGTACTACTAATACTTTACATACTGGATGGATACTTCACTTTCCGAGGCATTCAAAGGAAGCCAGGCAGAAGTTGCCTAATTGGTGAGTGCACCTCATTCTCTGCTCAAGGACAACCAGCGGCATTGTTGCTGTTCAAGAGTGGAATTTGGCACTATTAAACCTTTCTGCCAGAAATGCCTCTGAGTGCTCCTCCATTCTGGATGGCCTCCCAGATTATAGTTGCATCCATGCCAGTCCCATTTTGTTTTAAGATTAAAAAGATGAAGGAGGCTTCACATTTGTATGAAGCATAAAGCAAAGTATAGGAAAGAAACGGGCTTTCGATCCATCAAATCAGTTCACCTTGTAATTTGATCCATCAGATCAGTTCACCTTGCCAAAACAAAGTGGTGTGTGTGTGTGTGTGTGTGTGTGTGTGTGTGTGTGTGTGTATACATGGGTGGGTGGCAATGGTGGGATTCAAATTTTTTTTACTACCAGTTCTGTGGCATGGCTTTGTGGGTGTGGTAGGGGAAGGTTACTGCAAAATCCCCACTTCCTCCCCACCCCACTAACCTGCTTTCCAGTTCCATTCTCCTGTGCAGGGCAACCAAAGAAGACCCAGCCAATTAGCTGGGACTCAATGGGAGGCAGAGGAGAGATGGGGTCAGAGGCAGGATTTGCCAGTTCTCTGAACTACTCAAAATTTCCGCTACCGGTTCTCTAGAACTGGTCAGAACCAGCTGAATACCATCTCTGAGGGAGGGGGGAAAGAAGTGAGGAAGATAACAATTTTTGGCAGTTTTGTTTGTTGTATCTGGGAAAATGTTGGCCTCCTTCAGAGCACTCAGAAGCTATGAGTAAAGCTACAGAAACACCTTTGGATCCAGATTTTCTTTGGGAATGGACCAATGATTGTCTTGAAAAAAGGACAGACCCAATGATTGTTTCATCAGAGCTGGTACGGGATGACTGGCCACCAACTAGTTTTCTTCTCCTTTGGGCTGTGGCTTGGTATGCCTCCCTCACGGGCTCTGCCACTGGGCTATTTCAGTCCTTGAGCAGAAAGAGGCAGGAAGGTCAGGAATGCAAGTAGAACTCAACACTCACTAAATGGTTGCTATAAAAGATTCCTTGCAGGTATGACCGACCCACATGCCTGAGTGACATATTGGAGAGAATAGCAATAATACCAGCACTTAGATTTATATACTGTATCACAGTGCTTTTACAACCCTCTCTAAGCAGTTTACAGAGTCAGTTTCTTGCCTCCCAACAATCTGGGTCCTCATTTGACCCACTTCAGAAGGATGGGAGGCTGAGTCTACCTTGAGCTGGTGACAGTTGTACTCCTGGCTGTGGAATCATCCAGAATCAGCCTGCAATGCTGCATTCTAACCCCTGCACCACCAAGGAAGGAAGGAAGGAAGGAAGGAAGGGCAATAACAATAGCATTTAGACTTATATACCATTTTATAGTGCTTTAAAGTCCTCTCCAAGCGGTTTCCAGAGTCAGCCTCTTTCCCCCAACAATCTGGTTCCTCATTTTATCCACCTTGGAAGGATGGGAGGCTGGATCAATCTTGAGCCTGGTGAGATTTGAGCTGTCAAATTGCAGACAGCTGGCAGTAAGCAGAAGTAGTCTACAATACTGCATTGTAACCACTGCACCACCAAGAAGAAAGAACTATGGTTCCCTAGAAGGTGAATGAACCAGAGATGTGTTCTATATGCAAGTGGTTTAATCCTAGGCTACTGTTCTGATTGGTACAGAAAAGTAAGAAGTGGTGATTGTTCACTAGGAACCAATTTCCAAGAGCTGTGAAAGCAGGCAAATTTAAAGGAATGCCATAGGCTGAAAGCAAGCAGGCCAGCTGTATAAAAGGCTGGCTCGGCTGCAGCCAAACTTTCCTATTCTGACTAATGGTCGAATAAAACCTTTGTTGTTGAACCCGTCTACCTCGTGTGTTTTGAACAAAACACTGGCGACGAGATGGGATCGTCCGAACGCGAAAACCTGCATGCGGGTATAGAGCCAGACACAGCAGAAATGTCTGGAAGACAACGCACGCCCCGCACCCTTCACCCGAACGATGGATTGGAGTCATACAAGATCGCTTCCAGATGTATCTGGAAAGCAATGGAATGGATGACATCTCAGAACAACGCAAGCGAGCTGTATCATTGCGGACCAACGGTTTTTTAAAATGGCAAGGCCCTTGCGAAGCCCCGAGACGTTAAGCAACTAACCTGGCCAGAATACAAAGAATCCTCAAAGGCCACTAGCTCCGGAGTGTCAAACTTAATAAAGCGGCATGAATTCTACTGCAAGACCAGCGAGATGGGGGAACCGTCGTCGATTCGTGGCTGCTCTACGCGCAATAGGGTGAGTGCGTTTTTCTCCAATCGATGAAGCGATGAGAGATCGCGTGTATTAGGTCAGAGACATTACAGACAAGTAAGCTTGTAAACAAGCCCAATATCACGTGTACCGAAGCAATTCGCGAAGCATGGCCCCGAAGCGCAAAGAACATCGGCGGTCAAAATAGAACAAATGAAAAAAAATGTGAAGAAACCCAACTAGAGAAAGAAGAGCCTACCACCCACAACATTTCGAAGACTCGAGAGAGGAAACGAATCAAGCGAGGAAGACGACGAAAGCTCACGTCTGCTCGCAAATAAAAAGAGCGCAAAGAAGAAATTGGCGGTGCACGTGGCTGCGGAGGGAAACCATGCCCGAGCGAATGCGATTTCTCGATGCTATCTGCTACTGTCAAAAACGCGGACACATCGAGAAAGTCTGCAGAATAAAAGAAACTATAGCCCCACGAGACGCAGAAATTCCCAGCACGAGCCGAGCCTAAACGAGCAGAGAGAAAGTGCGAACATGAAAACGACCAATACACACCAAACCGTCACTATGAAAAGCGCCCAGACGGAAAGCGGCAAGAAGGTTAAAAGTGACTGTAACCATCGAAGGAAGCCCTGTAAGATGGAGTGGACTCCGCGGTCCTTCTTCGATGGTTTTGTATACTATAAAAAAATGATCACCAGACATCAATACCAGCAATTACAAAACACCTTTGACTCTTAAAGGACTATCAGAAACAGATCCTGTAATTGGCATTGGACAATTTTTACTCACTTATAAAGCAACACGTCAAAAAGACTGCCGCTACACATCGTTCGACCGGACAGACCGAGCCTCCTGGCATCGAATGCGTTCGACCCTTGGCATCGGGGTGACCAGGGATCGAACGGTAACTCACCAACATGGAAGATGACCTCATCCGCGAATTCCAAGACTGTTCGACGGCTCACTTGCATAATCGGGGAAACCCTATTCTTTAGCCTAGATCCCCAGATAACCCCAAGAAGATTAAAAGCCAGACGAGTTCCCTTGCACTAAAGGCTAAGATAGAGGACACTCGACAAACTAGTACCCAGGGTGTTGAACTGTGGACCATGCCAAATGGGAAACGCCTATTGTTACACCATAAAACCTGACGGTCCATTAGAAATCTGTGGTGACATATAAGGACACCTGAACCATGCTTTACAACAAGCGCATACCCAGTGCCAGTAGTCCAACATTTGCTCACTCCCTGGGCAAAGGAAAATTTTTTGCTAAACTGGACTTGGCACAACCTATCAGCAACTTCCAGTGACCCAGAGAGCAGAAGCGGCAAAACATAGTACACACAAGGGATTCAAATAGCCCGACTCCAATTTGGATAAGCGTGCCGCGGTTTCAGAGTCTGATGGACGCCTCTAATGATCAAGGGGTAGTTCCTATTCGAGCCGTTTAATCGCAGAGGACGAGACTCACTTAAAAAAAACTCACAGAATTTCCAAATTTAGGGAATTGCTTAAGTAAAAAATGGAAATGCTGCTATGAAACAAAAGCGTTGAATTCTGGCTCTATAGATGGTAGGGCATCCCCCACAGATAAGAAATCAAAAGGCAATACAAGAAGCACTGAACCGATAACAACAGAACACAAGCTCTTAATAGGAACTTATTACATTTCTATCATTATTAATCTGCCTAACAAGGCAAACTATAGTAACGTATAACACCATCTTTATTAGATAAAAAAGCATACTGGACTGGGTAGCTAAGAAGGATAGCTTTGCAGAATATATAAAATTGCTAAATCAAAAGTTCTCAATCATTTAGCACCCTGACCTGCTAACGATGAACCTGCGACCTTCCATTTGAGTAGGGCGCCTAAAGCCAACATATGCAGAGAAGCACCCGTGCATTACTATTCTATTTTTGGACTTGCTATTATCGTCTTTTTAATTTTTTTTTTGTTGTTTTTTTTTTTTTTTTTTTTTTTTTTGACCAATCACAATGAACGAAATTACAGTCAAATGGACAGGAAGCCTAGCAATAGTCGCTGGAGTAAAACGCTTCCATGAATATCTGTACGGCGGGTTTTCAAATTGTAACGGACCACAAACCATTGTTGGGAATTTTGGCGGAAACAAGCCGACGCCTAACATACTGTCACCAAGAATGTCTAGATGGTCAGAGTTCCTTGCAGCTATTCCTATACTCTGACGCATCGACAGGGAAACAAATTTCCCATGCGACGCTTTGAGCAGACACCCCTACCAACTACTGAGGAAGACCGGACCCAGCGATGACATCGTTGAAATAGAGACTTGTCCCGATCTACCCATCTCCCTATATGTCACAAGACACGCTAAGGACTCATTGACATGCCCGTATTCTTGGCTGGGTAGGTAAAGCTGCCGGAGACGCAAAAAAATGAAACTTTTAAACCGTTCCGGTCCAGACAGAGTGAACTATTATCTAAAGGGTGTTTTGCTGTGGGAGATCGGCGTGGTCATCCCAGCCAAGTTGCAGCCCAGTACTAGCGATGGTACCTGCGGATGGTTAAAATGAAAAGCACTGGCCAGGAGCTAGTGTGGTGGCCAGGCATGATAAAGACATGAGTATTGGGTGAACTCTTGCCAATAATGCCAGAAATCATACCTTTCCCAAATGACATAGCATCCCACAATTACCAGGGTCTAGATATCAATCCATATAGATTCGCGGTCCAACCCAAGGGCATACCTTTCTGGTTTCGTTGATGCCTACTCAAATTGCTTGAAGTAAAAATCATGCCATCAACGCACAAACACAATAATAAAAAAATTAGGACACTTTTCGCCACCACGGTCTACCAGACGTTCTGTCTCGACAATGGACCACAACTAACAAGCTTGCCATTCGAGCATACTAGCACTCCCTAGTATCAGACATTCCCTAACCGCGCCGGCCATCGCTGCAAACAGCAGAGCCGAGAGAATGGTTCGATTTACAAAGAAGGGCTAGAAAGAATGGACATAGTGATGTCCAACAAAAAGAAACCGATATACTAACACTCCAGCATATAACGCCCAGCTACAGTCACCTAACAAGTCCCCAGCGGAATTACTTATGGGACGAAAATTACGCTCACACCTTGACAGACTACACCCAGTTTTAACCGGAAAACCCCCCTGTTCCTCACAAGTTTAGACATCCAGTTAGGCGACTTGTATACGCGAAAAATTCACGTGAACCATTGTGGTACCTGGACAAATTACCCAACTTACAGGCCCCAAATCCTACCGCTTAACGGTAGACGATGGCAGGGAGTGGAAGCGGCACATAGACAGCTTCGTCCCGAATAATTGAACGGCCAACAAAGAACACAAAAGCCGCGAATAAAATAAACCTCAAACCAGAGGGGGGAGCGAGAATTTAATAAAGAACCGTTTTTAAACTAAGAAAAACAATTATTACAACAAAAAAAGCAAATAAAAGACTCACTGTTTGAAGAACTTGCAAAAGAGCCCGTCGGAAGGGGCAGCACGCCAGCTCACCTGCCTATTGGAAACGGGTGGGAGCGGCAAAACCGCGGCCTAAGCAACTCAGGCGGCGCAAAATGGCTGACTCACCCTTCCAGACGGTTCCTGGAAGACGAAAGAAAACAGCACCCATCCAACCGGTCGAAGTCTTCACGAGGAATGAACCGCGCAAGTCTAATGGGTTCGGAAGAGGCCACCTACCTGCGTGACTACGTAACACGTAGACTAAACTAGAGGGAGGTGTTCTATATGCAAGTGGTTTAATCCTAGGTACTTGTTTCTGATTGGACAGAAAAGTAAGAAGTGGATTGGTTCACTAGGAACCAATCCAAGGAGCTGCTGAAAGCGCAATTTAAAGAAATGCCATAGGCTGGAAAGCAAGCAGCCAGCCGTATAAGTGCTTGCGGCTGCAGCCAATGTTCTATATAAATACTACTCGAAATTTTCTGACTACTGTTCGAATAAAACCTTTTGTTGTTGGAACCCGGTCTACCTCGTGTGTTTTCGAACAAAACAAGATGCTTTCCCACAAGGTATTGGAGGCAGGGGAGTGGGGCCCCATTTGGATACTTTTATTATTACTGTGGTGGTGCAGTGGTTAGAATGCAAGTACAGCAGGCTAATCCTGCTGACTGCCAGCAGTTTGATTTTCAATGACTCAAGGTTGACTCAGCCTTCCATCCTTTGAGGTGGGTAAAATGAGGACCCAGATTGTTGGGGGCAACAGGCTGACTCTATAAACTGTTTAGAGACAGCTGTGAAGCACTGTGAAGTGGTATATAAAACTAAGTGCTGGTGCTATTGGTTCAGCCTTTAACTCCCAGCACTCCCCAGATAGCATGGGGAATGCTGAAGATTTGCCACCTTCCTCTCCAGGAGATGCTGACTGGGGAATTCTGGGAGTTGAAGTCCAGAAGTCTTAAAATTGCCAGGTTTGGAGACCCC
Organism: Laticauda laticaudata; assembly: GCA_004320025.1. Classification (NCBI taxonomy): domain Eukaryota; kingdom Metazoa; phylum Chordata; class Lepidosauria; order Squamata; family Elapidae; genus Laticauda; species Laticauda laticaudata. Next base: position 77,731 of record BHFT01000653.1, on the reverse strand, counting down.
TGCCTTAGAGGAGCAGCCTCCAGGGTCCTTCTCCCCAGCTACTCTCAGAAAGTTTAGGCGCCAGCAAGAATGTCTTTCAAAGTGGTATTGGCCTGGCTTTGCCTTGGCTAGATAGAAGAGGTATGCAGGGTGGGGTAGAAATTGAGATGAGAGCTTCCAAATCAGTGGTGGGATTCAAATAATATATAAGACACGCTGGCCCATTTGCCAGAGACCCGGGCCTATCAAGCATTTTCTCTGCCCAGCAACCCAGAACAAAACTTCTTTTCCCTGATTGCTTCAAAAATCAGAGTTTTAAATGAAGAAGAGCAGAGAAAGAGACGTCAAAGGAAAGATCCAGAGATGTGAACCCTTCCTGCACACTAAACCAGGGGTGTCAAACATGATTTCATTGAGGGCTGCATCTGGGTTTTGTTGGGGTTGGGGTGGGTGTGGCCAGCTTGACATCCCTTGTGTCTGGAGCACTGTGGTGGCTCAAGCGCACAGCCAGTGAAAATGGGCTCCTGAGCTCCGTTTTCAGCTGTGATGGGCTTCTGCAATCCTCTGCCAACAAAAACAGAGCTCGGGAGGGCCACATACACCAGAAGTGGTATTCAGCAGGTTCTGACCAGTTCTGGAGAACCGGTAGCGGAAATTTTGAGTAATTCAGAGAACTGGCAAATGCCCTCTCTGATTGACCCTGCCAACCCCATCTCTTCGCTGTCTCCCACTGAGTCCCAGCTGATCAGCTGGGTCTTCTTTGGTTGCCCTGCACAGGAAAATGGAGCTGGAAAGCAGGTTAGTGGGGTGGGGAGGGGAGGGAGATTTTGCAATAACCTTCCCCTGTCACACCCACCAAGTCACGCCCACAGAACCGGTAGTAAAAACATTTGAATACCACCACTGACATGCACCCCTCCTGAGCTCTGTTTTTGCTGGCAGAGGCACTGCAGGCCTATACTTTGCTGTGGGCTAGACCTAAGCACCTCACAGGCTGGATCCAGACTGCGGGCCTTGAGTTTGACACCTCTGCTCTAAACCAATCTGCTTTCCAGATGATTTTCCAGATCTGATTTCGATGCAACCCTGATGTTGCTCCCTGAAGCGTTTTGTTTTGCTTGTTCTGATTCAGGGGGTTTTCCGTTTTCATGGAAGTGCACTTGCATGTATCCTGGAGACCAGGTGGCTAAAGAAACCCTCTGAATTTCCAAGTCTCATGGCATAATTTGATCTGCCCTTCCCAGGCTTTGCATTGATCTGCGGAGGTGGAGATAGCCACACAGATCATCTCTTTACCTCTCAGCAATGTCAGGGAAAACTGATAAGGGGCAACATGATGGCAGTCTTCCAATATCTTAAGAGGCTGCCCCAAAGAAAAAGGGGTCAGCCTATTCTCCGAAGCACCTGAAGGCAAAACAAGAAGCAGAAACTAATCAAGGAGAGAAGCAACCTGGATCTACTGTAAGGAAGAATTTCAAGACAACCTTGAACTACACTAGCTAAGATTGGACTTAAGCATAGTACATAAAATTATCTGCTACAATGTCTTACCAGTTAATGACACTTCAGCTTCAGCCACAATCATACAAGAGCACTCAACAGATGTAAACTTAATGTAAACCACTCCAAACTTGATTGCAGGAAGTACGATTTCAGCAACAGAGTGGTCAATGTCTGGAACTCACTACCTGATTCTGTTGTCTCATCCTCTAACACCCAAATCTCCTTTACCCTCAAACTAAGCTCAAACTTGACCTCACCCCATTCCTAAGTGGTCTGTAAGGGGCATGCATAATTGAACCATCGTGCCTACCGTCCCTGTCTTATTGTCCCCAATTATTCGTACCTATTTCATGTATTTATGCTTACGTTTATTCTTATTTTTATTGTTAGCATTTGACAAATAAATGAATAAAAAATAAAAATAAAACAGTTAGAACAATTAACCAATGGAACAATTTGCCTTCAAAAGTTGTGGGTGCTCTATTACTGGAGGCTTTTAAGAAGAAACTGGACAGCCATTGGTCTGGAATGACATATGGCACAGATAATGAACCATTTCCGCACTGAGCACCCAAACCGGAATGAAGACCAGCTGGCTGGTGCGTGCATGCCTATTTTGGGGGGCATTTTCAGGCCATTTTTGGCTGTTTTCTGGGCCATATTCAGACCATTTTTTTCAGCTGTTTCCAGGTCAATGTGCATCAGAAACCTGAAGGGCTGTGCATTTCACCTCTGGCATGTGTGTCATAGGTTCGCCATTATGGGTGTAGGGTCTCCTGCTTGAGTGGGGGTTGGACTAGAAGACCTCCAAGGTCCCTTCCAACTCTGTTTTTCTGATAAAGCCATTCTGGAGAAAGAGCTGTCTCCAGCATCTTCCTAAAAGCTCCAAGATGGAGAGACCAGCCCCTTCCTTCCATTCTGCAAAGGGCCCAGGCAGCTGCTTTAAATACTGCCAAGGTGACGTGATCCTAGCCCCAGAGAAATGGAGGAATAATTTCTCCATTGCCTGGACAAATTTATCCACATGCAAATTTGGTGGAGAATTCTCACTTTGTTCCCAGATGCATATTTGGGGGGTGGGGGGGTGGAGGGGCGGGATGAGGGTTTTTTAAAATCTTGCCTTGTTGTTCAAATATTCAAGGCAATTTATTACATATACACATACAGTGCGTAGACCCATTAAAATGCAATTAGAAAATCCTTTATGAGAAAGGAAAGAGGCAAGAAAAAAATGGAAAACAAGCAACCCAGCTGCTTAAAACTCCACAGAATGGTTGAGCAAAAGAGACTGAAAGCCATCAAGACAGACCTCTCTGTGCTTTAGGCAGCCCCAGAGAACTCAAGCCAGACATGAGGTGGAGGGAAGGCTACTCAATGACTCACTGTTGCTCATTGAAGCCCAAATGACTTCAACCAGGCAGCCCGAAAAGCTTTTGACCTGCTTCAGCATACTATCAGCCAATTATACCACTCTATTATTGCTAATGAAAGGAACAAATGTCATCTCAATCTTGAGATTCTATGAATATTTAAAAGGGGTGCATGCAGGCTCTACAGAACAGAAAACATACATGTCACTTTGATAAGATTTGATATCTGACCAGAAAAGTTTTGGAATGATGCAAGTTGAAGGTACTCCTAAATTTTCAATAAGAGGACGTGGAGAAGGAATTTACAAGGTCCCCGTTCTGACTGAATGATGTCCACCAATTCATTTCTCCGCATCCTGCAGTATTGTTTTTTTCCACCTCATTAGATGTACATCCACTCTGAGTTTAGTTCTTTGACTTGTCAGAATGCTGTGCAGGAATTCCAGTTCATTAAGAAGGATTTTAAAAGCTAGACTTTATGAAGAAGACAGGTTAGCATTTTCCTTTAACCCATTAGTTCTGATTTATTACAGACTGCTCTTGCATGGCCAGTCTAGAGAAAAGAAGGACAGGGGTGGGATTCAAATTTTTCAACCAGTTCTGTGGGCATGGCTTAGTTGGTGGGCATGGCTTGGTGGTCATGTGACTGGGTGGACTGGGTGTGGCCAACTCAATATCATTCACATCGAGGCATGCATCTCCTCACCTGGCCTCTCATGAGTGTGGGGATGCTGCAGCAGTCGTAAGTGTGAAAAATAGTCATAAGTCACCTTTTTCAGTGCCATTGTAACTTTGAATGGTCACTCCACACAAGCAAAGTACCAGCAAAGGAAGAAAAAACAACTCCAGAGACGTTCCTGAGACAGGAAGTCTCGTCCTGCCAAGAATGTAAGAAGGGTCAACGGAGAGGCAGTTTCTGTAAGCAACACCAGAATGTTTCCTTCCTGCTTTCCTTACAGGATTAGGCCAGTAATTTCTTCTAACAACCGGTTCTCTGAACTGATTAGAAGGTTAACAACCGGTTCTAGCGAATAGGTGGGAACTGGTAGAAGCCCACCCCTCGCTAGGGGTGACATTATAGTAGTATTCTAGTATTTGAGGGGCTGCCACAAAGAAAAAAAAGGGGGGGGGTCCAACCTATTTTCCAAAGCACCAAAGGCAGGACAAGAAAAAAACAGATGGGGACTAATCAAGGAGAGAAACAACCTGGAACTAAGGAGAAACTTACTAACAGTGAGAGCAATCAACCAGTGGAACGGCTTGCCACCAGAAATTGTAGGTACTCATCACTGGAAGTTTTTAAGTTTTTAGGAAAAGACTGGACAGCCATTTGTCTGAAATGATATAGCATCCGCTTGAGGAGTGGGGGGGGGGTTGAAGTAGAAGATCTTCAAGGTCCTTCCAGCTCTATTCTGAATCGATTGATTGATTGATATGCCACACTTTATGACACTCTTAGCAGAACAGAGTGCATTCAGGATCCCATTTTCCACCTTCCCAGAGGGCAACACTTTCTACTTCAGTGGTGGGATTCAACATTTTTTACTACCGGTTGTGTGGGTGTGGCTTGGTGGGCATGGCTTGATGGGTGTGGCAGGGGAAAGTTACTGTAAAATCCCCTTCCCTCCCCACCCCACTAACCTGCTTTCCAGCTCTGTTCACCTCTGCAGGGCAACCAAAGAAGACCCAGCCAATCAGCTGGGACTCAATGGGAGATGGAGAAGAGATGGGGGCAAGGCCAGTCAGAGGTGGCATTGGCTGGTTCTTCGAACTGCTCAGAATTTCTGCTACCGGATCTCCAGAACCAGTCAGAACCAGCTGAACACCACCTCTGTTCTACTTGCACAGAAAATGCTGAGCCATTCTGGGGAAAGCTCCTCATTTGAGCTTAAATGGGTCCATTAAGAGAGCAGCTTCACTCTGCTTAATGGATCCTGGAGGCAGAAAAGGGAGGCTTAGCCTTCTTTACTTAACCCCCAGGGTTCTCTCTGTTTGACAAGAACAGCAGGACAGATGGCAATTTGATGGTGGAAATTAATTCCTGCTCTTCCAAGGAAATTGGCAAGCCCTCCCTCCCATTCCTCAGGACAAACATATCTCACTGAAATTTAGCCAAGAGGCTGCTATTCCTCAAACTGTCCAAAGGCAACTTCCAATGTGCTCAGTGACTTTGGTCTCCTGGTCAGTTGGGCGGTTGGAATCTCATCTTTTATCATTTTTTATCCCAGAGCTATAATTGCACTTAACAATGAATTTAAGGACCACCATCAGTGAGCTGTTGGACAGTATTACTTGGTCTGTTGTGTGGGTGCTTGTGTGTTTTTAGGGGGTGGGGAATTTTGCGGGGTGAGATGTGTTTGGGGATTGTCGTGTGTTTGTTGGATCTGGTCTCTGTATGTATACTGTGGTCTCTTGTATGTATTCTGTGTATATACATATAATGACCATAAAGAATTCAAATTCAAATTCAAATCTTCCTTCCATTGGACACTGGCCCTCAGTCCCTCCAATAAAACCTGAACACATTCCATGCACTGACTGCCCTTCATTCACTCATTATAATAAGACTTTCCCTCCCTTTTTAAAGCAATTCAATTTGTTTTATAGCCATAACTAATGCTGAATGCTAAAAAGAGAGAGAGAGACATAAGCCCTGACATGTTTTCTCAAGCACCCCAAAGAAGTTTATTTGACCTGTTCTTTATCCCATTGCATGCTAGAAATTGCACATGGAATTGCTTCTTCAACCTTGTGCCCTTTTTACAGCCTGAGGATGGTGGGAATGCCATGCTGAACAGAGGGGTGATGTTATTTGAGAAAAGAGAAGAAAAGGTATGCTCACTTCAAAGGGCAAGTTGTAACAGCTCTGTTCACACAACCTTTGGTGTATTTAGCTTAAAATGGACTTGTATTCTTGACTTGATTTTTGACTCTTAATGAACGTATCTTTTCTTTTATGTACACTGAGCATTTGCACCAAGACAAATTTCTTTTGTGTCCAATCACACTTGGCCAATAAAAAATTCTATTCTATTCTATTCTATTCTATTCTATTCTATTCTATTCTATTGAAACAGAATGAAATTGTCCATTGTGGTGAGCCACAACATGGTTCACTTCTTTGACTATGATGTGGTTAGTGAACTCAGAAGTCTTGTGTGCAGAAATGTTTGGGTGTGTATGTTCCAGAGGGGCAAACAAGGCAAGGAGCATCATGCTGTCAAGATATAAGCTCTACAACTTGTGTTCTATGTTGCAATGTCAAATGCACGTATGAAAGGAGCAGAGCTTGTATTGTGTTGTGCTGGACTCATTTTGACAAATCTTATGGACACCTCTGATTTTGTCTGATTGGGTTTACAGTTTAGAATCTTGTGGGGACCTAGAGGCTTGACATGTTTTGAAGAGCATGTAATTGAGTATACATCTTATAAACCAACCAGATTTTAAGGTTTGCAGGGTGGCTTGAAGAACTTCATTTGAAGAACCAATGGATGGAGAAATAAGTCAAGGAAACCAACCCCTTGAACTATTCTGCAGAGGGATTTCCTGGATCACTTAGGCTTGATGCCAGCACTTGGGAACTGAGTTGGTCATTGATCTGACTTTTCTGTGGCTAATGATTGTCAGCCATTTGAAGCCATTTTCCCTGGCACCTTCAGGGCAGTCATAGCAGAGTTGAGCTGTGAGTTGTGGCCTGGCAGCAGCTAGCAGAGCTGGCAGCAGAGTTGGACAGTGAGGAGGTTGAGGAGGAACATGGGGCAGTTGTGGAGGCTGAGAAAGCTCAGGCGCGGGCTCTGCGTTGGAGGCAGAGATGGAGCCAGGGCAGTCTGGTAGTCATCAGCTGCCTTTGGGCTTGGACAACAGCCTGCGCATGTACAGAGCTGTCAAAAGGAACAACTACTAACTCAGGGTCAAAGTAAGGCCACAGGTGGGTAATGAATGGCCCCCTCCCATAGGGATTAAAAGAGGAGCAAAAGGGGAGGGGGTTTTTGTAGAAAACCATTCATTGCAGCAGTGGGAAGATTTGTCTGTACATCTCAGAAACGCTGTGCTGAGCCCTTCCTTGTCAGCACTGCATTTGAAAATACTTACTTGGCAGCTCTCCAAGTTAGATGAGGTCTGTGTTCCTCATTACACCCTTGAAAAACTGTTTGCCAGGCCTTTGGCTGAATGTGAATGCAAGAAATTCACTTTCATTTAATAAAAGTGGTTTTGCTGGAACAAAGAGTCTGCTTTGTGCTTTTTGGGGAAGCCAAGATCAGAACACTATGGGAACAGGAGGGAGGAGGTAAAGAAAGCTGGAGTGTCAGATGGTGCTCCATTCAAAATCCAAGAAAGAAATACTTAAGACTCCATTAATTAGAGAAAATATATCTTTTACTGGAAATCAAGTGGTAGCAACAAAAGAATTCTGAATCTGAGAAAATGAGCGCGTAAATCACATATACAAAGTGATGGCAACTTTCGCACCCCCGATAATTCAATTGGCTCATCCAATTAAAAGTTGTGTATAGCATCATGTGGGCATTTCCAGGTGGCGATGAGGCCTCTGTCCATTGACCTTGGCATATTTTGATAAAGAATTGCAGCTGCGCATAGCATAGGATAGAAGCCTAAGCAAGAGCCTTCTTCCCCAACTTATACAGTTCTGTTTTGTAACACCTCCAGCTTGCTTCCCATAACCATATCCCCCCTCCTCCCCCCATTACTTAGGACAGCCAAAAGATGCAAAGCAAAGGAAGAAAATCTTGAAAGCTGACTTGTAGCCAAAATAAAATTATTTCCTCTGGGAACCAAGGCCTTTCTCACCAGATACTAAGGAAGTGGGATCTGAGACCAAATTGACCCTTGGACTGAGACCTGATTGGACCATGTGAGGGATTGCATGGGCAGGAGAAAGAAAACTTTGCTTTTAAATGGGGGAAAACCCATGGGGAGTTTAGAGTCGGATTCCCCCCAGGTGTCCCAATATGACATGACTAATAAATCTGTGCTTTGAGGAACATGCCTGACTTGGAGTTTTGATTCTGTTGGGTGTGTGACTTGGAACCCTGATATTTTAAAATGGCATTCTAAATCTCAGTTAAACTGTCATCAGGGGTGGGCTTCAAAAATTTCAGCAATCAGTTCTCTGTTTGGTTGCTGGGTGGACGTGGCCATGGTGGGTATGGCCTAGTCAGCCTCCTGCACCATGGCGAGAGGGATGTTTTTTCCCTCCCCGAGCTCCAGATGCTTTTCTTGAGCCTCTGGGAGGGCAAAAAAGGCCTCCCCTGGGCTCCAGATGTCAATTCATAAAATATTTCTATGGTCTTTTTAGAGTTGCCAACAGAAAGAGAGGTGCAACAGCTTGCAAACTGAAACTGCATTCCATAAATGTTTTCAAAAATAGTAACTAGGTGACTGAAGTTTCTGCCATGCAAAATTCTAACTGGAGGGCACGATTGATGACTCTGGGCTATGTATGTGTCCCATTGGAGAATATGAATTATGATACACCCGGGGTGGGGGGCAACCAGGGTCAAGGGTGACAATGAGTGATGTGTCTCAGACAGCTACACCCAGGCAGCACCAGCATGTTTACTCCTAATAAATCTTTAAGTTTTGAAAATCTGGCTAGAGACTCATAATTTAAATGGGGTTAAGTACCAGAGGTCCTCTTGAGGCTGGAAATGGGCTCATTTCCAGCCTTCTAGAACTTCTGGGAGGCTCGTTTTTTGCCCTCCCTCATCCTCTACATGGGCCCTGCACTTACCTGGCATTCAAAACAGGCTGTGTGGGGACTCCTGGGAGGAGTGGGGCAGGGTGGGTGGGCCAGCCAGAGGTGGGATTTACTGGTTTATTGGACCAGTAATTAAACATAATAAAATTAGCTACCAATTTGCTCGAACTGGGGAGAACCAGGGAGAACCAGTAGCAGCCCACCCCTGGCTGAAATGAAAGTCCAACTTGGATGTCACCAGATCTGCAATCCTGAAAGAATTGATTTTATTAATGTTTAGTATTCTAGTAAAATAATAGGTGACATTTTCCTGTGAATATTTGCCTCACCCATGTACCTGAGTGAGGGCATGAGGCATATCCATTATTTGGACAGTAATGATACAGCAGATTATGAAGAGTTTACTTCCCCACCCCAGGGTTTCTGCATTGCTGTCTGTGAAAAATCAATATCTTGACTACAACTGTATGATTGAAGCCCCTGACCTTATGTGTGTTGGATGGCCCTGATTTCTCCTAAATGTTTCTTTCAATTGAAACACTTGAAGCCAGCATATGGAGCAAGGTGTCACTATGATCAGGCCCATCTGAAATAGGCAAAGTCTGATGGAATCATTTTCAAAATAACAAATCGGTTCAACTGAATTATTGAAACTTTGGGATCATCAGGCTCCATTCAGTCCTTTGAAACAAATCATTAAATCAGGTCCATTTGATTTGGATTTCCAAAAATATTTTCAGAAAGTCCATTTCCTGAGTATCTCAATCCTCCCCAATGTTTGGGAGTCATTGATTTTTGAGGATTAAATTGACTTTCTGATCAGATTTGGCAGACTGATTTGGAAATTCAGGTGCCTCATGTTCCAATCAAGCCTATGAACAAATATTTGGAAAGCTGAGACAGTGATTTCCCAAAGTAGTTCTTGCTAAATTACCTACAGGCATTCTTGATTGATTGATTGATTAGGTGCCGCCAGATTGGTCAGGAAACGCAAATTGAAAAAGCAAGGGGTTGCAGCACAGAGAATCTGTGAGAATAAAATTTGGTCTTAGGTCATCATCAGCTCCTTCAGTTCAAGTTTTGCACTGGCTGAAGCTTCTGGGTACCTTCCAAAGGCAGCCCCATGTAGAGCATGTTACAGTCATTCATGCAGGAATGACCATATAAGGGGGAAGGGTTGAATTTCCTGGTCCAAGAATGGGCAGAACTGACACACAAGTTTCATAAAGGCCATTCTAGCCATGGTTGCCATAGTGGTGGCTTACTGAGCAGCAGTTGTCCTGAAGGATTCCCTGATTGCACACCAAGTCTGTGTGGGGCAGTGCTACCCCATCCATAATTAAGCATAGTAAATTCTGAGATCCAGGTGGCTCTCAAACTCAGATCTACTTAGTCTTGCCAAGCCTGTAGAGATTCCCAGTCATCCAGGTCATGGTTGTCCCAAAGATACCTTTTCAGGAGGCAACTGGACTTTCTTGTTTTTTTCTTTGAAGACATTTTGCTTCTCATCCAAGAAGCTTCTTCAGCTCTGACTGGATGGTGGGGAAAGGAAGGATTTACACTCCTTGCAGACAGCTGGTTATTTGCATCCTTTTAGAGGGTCATTGAGGCCACTTGGAGGTTTATCTGTGTCCTCAGAGTCACCAGAGTGGTGCAAATGGTTCCTGTAGTCTGCAATTTTTCCCTCTGGAAATCCATTCCTACTCCCACACTATTCCAAGGGTGTTCACCCCAAATTGTATAATAGTCTGTAGAGATTCTCCATCATCCAGGTCATGGTTATCCCAAAGGTGCTTTTTCAGGAGGCAACTGGACTTCCTTGTTTTTTCTTTGAAGGCATTTTGCTTCTCATCCAAGAGAAGAGCTGAAGAAGCTTCATTCTGTTGGTTCATATTCAGTTTGCATCAACTACTAGGCATAGCATGATACAATATTCTAGTATCCTAGCATTATACTTGGGGTGACATGAGAGCATAAGTATTCCAGTATTTGAGGGGCTACCACAAAGAAGAGGAGGGGCAACCTATTTTCCAAAGCACCAGAAGGCAGGAGAAGTAGCAACGGATGGAAACTGATCAAGGAGAGAAGCAACCTGGAACGAAGGAGAAACTTCTTAACAGTAGTGACAATTAACCAGTGGAATGACTTGCGTCCAGAGGTTGTGGGGGCTCCATCATTGGAGGCTTTTAAGAAGAGACTGGACAGTCACTTGTCTGGAATGGTAGAGGGTCTCCTGCTTGAGCAGGGGTTGGACTAGAAGATCTCCAAGGCCCCTTCCAGCTCTATTCGGATTGATTGATCAAGTGACTATTCCAAGACCAGTATCACAGGTAGAATTACTATACATAGTGACCTATAACAAAAGGACATTTGATTTTTGTTTTCTAAGTGAAGTATTTTGAGTTTCTCCCTAATTTTCATTTTGTTACTTCCAGCCCATTTCTCCAACTTAGTATCATTCTAAATTTTTTTATGTCTGACTTCTGGGATATTATCTGTCCAATCCAATTTTGTCTCGCTTGCAAATCTGATAAGCAAATATCTGAATACTTCATTAGCATTATGTTTCCAGATGAGTTGTTAAAAATATTCAAGAGTAGAGGATCTGAGGTCTGATCGTGTGACACTCAACTTGATATCTTTTCAATAGCTTGCAACATTTTAGCCACTTTTAATTTTTCAAAAAGAATTAAAATGTGTTTTAATTTTGGGGGGGTCAGCAGGTGCCACTGGGGAGTTTTATAAGGAATAAGGGACTTATAGGCATTGATTGAAGGGGGAGGGGACTTGGACCTTGAAAAGGGTCTGTCTCATCGTTCAGTTCATGATCTCAGAGAAAAATGAATGAATGAATGAATACCAATAGTATTTAGACTTATATACCACTTTATAGCGCATTCCAGCCCTCTCTAAGTGGTTTACTGAGTCAGCCTCTTTCTCCCAACAATCTGGTTCCTCATTTTATCCACCTCGGAAGGATGGGAGGCTGAATCAATCTTGAGCCTGGTGAGATTTGAACTGTCAAATTGCAGACAGCCAGCAGTCATCAGAAGTAGCTTGCAATACAGCACTCTGACCACTGCACCACTGAGAATGAATTAATTCTTTGTTGGCCAAGTGTGATTGGACATGCAAGGAATTTGTCTTGGTGCAAATGCTCTCAGTGTACATAAAAGAAAAGACACATTCATCAAGAATCATAAGGTGCAACACTTAATATAGTCATACGATACAATAAGCAATCAAATCAGATGAGGAAACAGTCAATGTAAATCATAAGGATACAAGCAACTAAATTACAGTCATAAGTGGAAGGAGATGGGTGAAAGGAAGGATGGGAGGATTAATAGTAATAGTAATGTAGACTTAGGAAATAGTTTGACAGTGTTGAGGGAATTGCTTAGCAGAGTGATGGTGTTTGGGAAAAAACTGTCCTTGTGTCTAGTTGTTCTGGTGTGCAGTGCTCTATAGCGTTGTACAGTTTATGTATCAGGCTACAGAACTTTCCCATTCACTCAACTAGAATGAACTTCTGAAAACTTATCAAAACGTATCAAAAAGGAATCTTTCATTGAGATTGAGACAATTCATGTCGGAGTTCAAAAGCAGGGTCTGGGTCTCTCAGGCATACAGGGTACATAAGGAGTTTAGAACCTCTCTCCCTTATCTCGATGTGTATTTAGTGAAACAAAAGCCAACATGTTAATTCCTCCCCACCTCTTTTTGTAAGAACTATCTTTTTCACAGTTTCCCAGGACATACCTAATTTCCCCTCCACCCCCTTTTAAGAATGAATTTTTCCAGAGATTTCAGGACACATTTCACTGTGGAATTTTTATGACTTTCTAATTTCCTGGCTATGCCACTCGGAGTGATAGGTTCTGGCCATTTGGCTTTTCTCCCTCCATTGTACCATGTGTGGGTTATACAATCTGATTAAGATTAAATAATATTCAGGTTACATCAAGAAAGGATTTCTTTATCAGCCACCCCCCCCTTTTCTTCTTCCACTGAAGAAATGACAATACATGGATCTTACATCCTGCCCTCCTTAAAAAACAGGTCTACCTGGAAAAAACAAAATCATGCATTACATTTGCAATTCAGGATGGTTTATCAGAGTATTTTTGGTGGAACTTATGTAAGTAACGTGGATGCTTTTACGGTCGTTTGGCTATCCACTCATTTTTCTGAGGAAGGAGGTGTTTCCAAGCTACTAAATATTGTGTGGATCCACAGTGAGTGTGTGTGAATCAGGATATCTTTAATTTCAAAATGTGTCTCCATTGTATCATGATGGGGGTTGGAGGTGTGGGAAGGGGGATCTCAGGTTTGAAATGATCTCTGGTTTGATCAAGCTACAGTGAAATACTGGATGAATCTGCCTAAGTGTTTTTGGAGTTGAAGCTCTACCGTCATGGGGTTAATAATTCTGGAGATGGGGAATGGGCCAATGAATTTTGGTGCTAATTTCTTAGAGGTTGTAATGTTTTAAGAATTTTGTGGATAAATATACACGGTCCCCAATCTTCAAAGGTTTAGGTTCGCAGTGTTTTTTGTCTGCTTGAGTTCTGTAAACTTGCTCTAGCTTCCTGTAAAGATATCTTACCACTAGCCACATGGCTTGTAAGTTATCCACTCCACTCCTTAAGGAGAGGGGATTTCAGGATCTTTGGTGGGTAGTTCCGGCATGGGTTGAATTCTTGGCCCATGCGATCTGGAATGGGGTGAACCCCATGCTACTATGGACTGAGTTATGTATGCTACCTCTGCAAAAGAAAGAAGGTCAGATCCAATTTGTCCTGTTCGTAATGAATAAAACATCTTAAATATATGTTTCTAATACGCCGTTCACTCTCTCTGTTGATCCGTCAGTCTGGGGTTGTACCTGACGACAACCCTGATGGAGCCTAATAAGTTAAAAACGCCTGCCAAAATTTTGGATGTGAACGAACACCCCGATCTGAGATAATTCCATTGGGAGCTCCATCACTAAAATAGTGTATAGAAACATGTTTGCCAATGCCTAGGCATGTGATCCGTGGCTAATAAAGTGAACCTGTTGGAAAAAAGATCAATGACAACCCAAATGACAGTATTCCAGCACTTTCAGGAAGTTCCACTATTAAAGTCCAAGAAATCTCTTTCCAGGGAGCAGAAGGGTCTGCTCTGCTTTGTAAAAGTCCAGGATATTTTCCTTGTCTCCTCTTTGCAGCAGTACAAGCGTGGGGCAGCTCGCAACATAGTTTTTCAATGTCCTTTTTGAGGGACGGGACACCAAATTGTCTTTTGATGAAGTGCAGAGTTTTTACAAACCAAAGTGTCCCGCTATTTTGGAGTCCTTGGCAGGCATTTCATGAAGTCCATTCTCTGGCTTGCAGGGACATAAAGTTTGTCTCAACCCAAGCCAATCCATCTTGATAAACAAGTGTTTTGTTAGCCTGGAGCCAGTGTCCTTTAGTAGTGCCTCCTTAAATATTGACATCGTTGTGTCTTCAGCCAGTGATGATTTTCTTTTCTCTTGTGCCCGGGTGATTACTTTGGCCTGCAGTTTGGTTGGTTGGATCATCGGTTTATAAACCTCAATCTTTTTGCTGTTGATTGGAGGTTTTCTGGACAGTGCATCCTGCTAAGAAGTTCTTTCTCCAGGAAAATATTTGAGAGTGAAATTAAAACGTTTAAAGTATTGAGCCACCTTGCTTGTTTTTCAGAGAGTTCTGTGGATTTTTCAGGGCTTCCAGATTTTGTGATCAGTCCATACTTCAAAGGAGATTGGTTTCCTTCCAGGAAATGTCTCCATGTGAGCATTGTGCCACCACACAGCATATGCCTCTTTGTCCAATAGGCCCATCTTTGCTTGGTTCCGTCAGTTTCTTGATGTATAAGCTCATGGTTGTAATTGTCCACTTCCATCTTTTGGAGGAGGACTGCTCCATCTGCAACATCACTGGCGTCTGCTTGGATGACAAAAGGTTGTTCAGGCATCTGGAGGTGCTTAAGGACCAGTTCTGCTGAGAAATAGACGTTGAGTTTCTCGAATGCTGCTTGGCATACCATTGTCCAGATAAAGGGTTGCCTTGGTTTAGGTTTTCCCTCCCTTTTGTTTTAGCAAGTTCGTGATAGGGAGGGTCATGTTTTGCAAAAGCTGGAATGAATTGGCGATAAAGTTTGCAAACCCAGGAAACTTTGAAGTGTTTGTAGGTGTGCAGTGGATCCCATCCAGTACAGCTTTTACTTTCTGTGGGTCCATTTATATTCCTTGTGGGATTCATTCATATCCCAAATAGTCAAATTTTTTCTTGGTGGAATTCTCATTTAGAGAGTTTTGCATTTAGTTTAGCATCTAAGAGTTTTGTGAGGACTGCACGGAGTAGCTTGATGTGTTCTTCCATCATTTCCGTGTAGATTAAAATATCATCAAGATACACTGAACCTCTTTATTATAAAAAATCCATGAAGGGTTTCATTGATCATTGCATAAAACACGGCAGGCGCTCCTTGCAGTCCAAAGGGAACACTTTAAATTGGTAACATCCCCAATGAGTACCAGGTCCTGTCCCAAGCCATTTAGTGAGTACTGTTGATTCATCCCCTCCCCTTTTGGTAAGGAACGATCTTTTTCACAGTTTTCCAGGACATACCTAATTTCCACCCCCCAAACCCCTTTTTAGAATGAACTATTCAAGAGATTCCCAAGACACATCTCACTGTGGAATTTTTATGATCTTCTCATCTCCCAGTTTGTCCTCTCAGAGGTGATAGTTCTGGCCATCTGCTTTTATCCCTCCACTGTATCATGTGTGTGTATAACAAATTCGATATAAGATTAAATATATCAGGTTACATCAAGAAAGGATTTCCTTTATCAGTCTCCCCCCCTTTTCTTCTTCCACTGAAGAAATGACAGATACACGGATCTGACATTATGTCCACAATGTAAATAATTTCCACAGCTCTCCTTTTGACTCGTGCAGCATACAGGTCCTTGATGGAAGGCAGGTTGCTGGTAATTTTTTTTCTGGCAATCTTAATTACTTTCTGAAGTCTGTGTCTGTCCTGTCCAGACAGTTATAGAGGTGCAGATGACAGACTCAATCATTCCTCTGTAGAACTGGATCAGAAGCTCCTTGGGCAGTTTGTATACTGAATTTCAAAGGATCAGGTTAGGTAGGATGAAATCAAATTGAAAATAGGCTGGATTCAATAGCTTGAAACTCTGAAGGATTAAAGCATCCTGGAAGGATAGTAAATCTGCGAAATGAGAGACACATAGAATTTCTTATCAGAAAGAAAAATAGAGGGGAGGAAATCTAAAGAAGCCAGCATGAATGCAACAAAGTCCTCTAAAATGTGAAAGAGAAAAGAGACATTTATAGGAAATGGAAGGAAGAGACTCTAACCACATTGGAATATAAAGAGGTCTCCAGAAATGTGAGGAATCAGTAAGAAAGTCTGAAAGAACCTTAGAATGCACATAGACTTGTAAAAGGTGGCAAAAACAGCAACCTAGGATATTGTGGATAATATAGAATCCTAGGGCTGGAAGAAGCCTTGGAGGTCTTTTATTCCAAGCCAGGAGACCTTATATCATCCCAGACAAATGGTTGTCCAACCTTTTCTTCAAAACCTCCAGTGATGGAACACCCACAACATCAGGAGGCAAAAAGTTACCTTGATTAATTGTTCTCACTGTCAGGAAGTTTCTCCTTAGTTCGTAGTTTGACAAACTTCCATCCTTTGCTTCTTGTCCTGCCCTCAGGACCTTCATAGAATAAGTCTGTCACCTCTTCTTTTTTTGCCCCTCATGTACCAGAAAACAGCTTTCATATTGCCCTAATCCAGAGGTCTCCAAATTTGGCAACTTTAAGACTTGTGGGCTTCAACTCCCATAATTCTCCAGCCAGCATAGCTGGCTAAGGAATTCTGGGAGTTGAAGTTCACAAGTCTTATAGTTGTCCTAATCCTTCTCTTTGATATGGTAGACATACCTAGTTCTCTTAACTGTTACACATATGATTTATCCTGCAGATCCTTCCAAAATTAGAAATAATATTTTGCCTTTTACATCTAGATCCTGGTCCAGTCCTCACACGCCTGTCTCTTTATCTGTCTAATCTATCTATCCATTGCATTTATGATTTCACAATACTAAGGTCAGTACTGCCACCTTAATTCAAAAATCTGGAGTTCTGGAGTGGCTCTCCAATTTTGAGTGGCGAGGCTGTCGTGCGATAGAATGGAATATAGTCTTTTGGAAGTTGCAATATGCTCCTGGTCCTTGTTTTTGATCACACTGCGGTACGAATCATTGTTCCCATTGTTAGCAACATGCACACAACCTTTTATGTTCATGCAAGGAAGCTGCACATGATTATTTTGAATTGCAGATGGTAATTAAGTACAGTAATCTCTGAACTCCGCAGTGGTTTGAAACTTTTATTATAGAAAGTGTGCATTCAAAACAGCCCTTGTTTACAAGACAATTACATTTTTCAATTAATAGCCAAGGAACTCTGAAATTTGGCATGTTCACAATGTGAAATGTGGTAGCACCTGCTAGTATGGCTGTTGCTGCAAACAGGGTTGAGAACTGTCCAAAGTTTGAGGAGATAAGAATCCGTGGGTGTGTGCATTGTAAGTTGTTGTAGGCTGATGAAATTAAGAGAGCAATTGACTGCAGAGGGAATTAATTTTCAGGAGTTCTCATATGCACAATTAAGAGAAAGATTTAATATAGATTTAAAAAGAACCAGGGATAAAATGTAATAAAATAGAATTTAAAAATGAATTATGTGGAAATGATGAACATGGAATTGTTAAAATGTGTACACGTTTATTGAGATTTGATACAGAAGAAGAGCAAGTTAAAATGTATAGTAAAAGAGCCCAAGAATTTTAGTTATAATATTCAAATGAGAGAGAATGTGGTTAAAAAAAATCAGAAATTCATATTGTCTTTCTATTTAAAAGAAAGCTTCAAAAAAGGAGGTACTGTTGGTATATGACACAAGAACATCATAGAATCATCCAGTGATGGAGCATCCACAACTCCAGGAGGCAAGCTATTCTATTGCTTAATAATTCTCAACATCAGGAAATTTCCTGGTTGGGTCTCCCTCTTACAAGCATCTATCCATTGCTTCTTGCCTGCCTTCAGAGGCTTTGGAAAATAATAATAAGACCTCCACCACTCAGTGGCAGGCCCTCATGTACTGGAAAACAGTTGAAAAATGACATTCATCTTTTTCAAAGTTTACTCTTTGTGTTGTGGTTGGCCGACAGCCTGTGCAAAGATGGGGGGCAGGACCATCTGGGAGTGGGATGCTGCCTTCGGAACCTTTGGAGTCTGGCAGCTGTGAGGCAGAGAACCCACTGAGGTAGAGGACCCAGAGTGCAGAGCTGCGAGAAGGCGAGAGCAGTTGAACCAGAAGGGACAACTCAGAAGTAAGGCTGGGAGGTGATTGCCCCTCCCATTAGGGATAAAAGTCAGGCCTAAATGAAGAAACCTTTGCAGGAAGCAAAGTAGTTTGATTGGTTCTGAGTCATCCTTGAAGCTCTGTGTACTTTGGTTGGTTTTTTCTTGTACTTCAGTTGGTTTCTTTTATAGTTAATTGGATATTTCTGTTTTTGGCAGCATTCCATAGAACTGAAAGGTGTGTACTTATCTTGGGGACTGTTTGAGATTAATTTCGGCTGGGAATGAAAACAATTTCCAGCATTGCAATAAAATTTTTCCTTTTTAAAACAAGCTTGTGATTAATTACAATTGACAAAGCCTGGTTCAGAACACTTTGCCATTTTTCCTTTGAGAAAGTTCATTAAGGAAAAATCTATAGAAAATATATTCATAAGAATTAGAAATATGCATTTTATTAGGAAAAGTTGCAACATTATTTTAATAAAAATATACTCATTAAAAAAAGAAACTGCATGGTGGACATGCTTCATTTTGAGGAACATTGTGTGACAGAGGCGCAGGCTTTCCCTTGTCCATGTGTGGCAATGACACAGTTCATCTCGACAAGGTGCTTTGCTTCAAAACTTATGTGACTCATCATTGGAAGAACCTTGTACATTATAGTAGTCATGCCTCAGACAAACAACTTCAGTTTCACAGAAACACCAGAAAAGGTGTCAGGCTTGCCAGAGAGAGTCCTAGGAAAGAAAAACTCTTGACTCCATTTGATTAAAATGATAGGGTTTTTTTTTAATAAGAATTAGTGGCTGGAGCAAAAGCGGGCTAGAACTAAAGTTCCCATGCAAAAGGTTAAACTTTTCCTCTTCCTCCTGGTCCTCCCCCCTTGACTGGCTCATCTTCAACCAATGGCATGTCACATAGATGTTTTGGGAACCACTTGGATGTTTGGTGCAATTTGTGTTCCTTTCTCAGACTCCAAGTCCTTGAAGACTGAAACAAGCTGGCTCTCACATCTCTGATTTCCATCGAGCCTATCCTCCCCCCTCCCTTCGGGTACCCTCTACCCCCTCCCATGCCAATTGCCTATTTTCTCTCCTTCCCCCCCCCTCACTCCAACAACTGATGCAGTAGTGGGATTTAAAAAAAAAATTCTACTGGTTCTTTGTGGCTGTGGCTTGGTGGCCATGGCATGGCTTGGTGCGCATGGCAGGGGAAGGATACTTAAAATCCCATTCCCTCTTCACCCCACTAACCTGCTTTCCAGCTCCATTCTCCTGTGCAGGGGGACTTGGGAGGCAGAGAAGAGATGGGGTTGGCCAGGCCAGTCAGAGGTCGGATTCTCTGAACAAGTCAAAATTTCTGCTGCTGGTTTTCCAGAGCTGGTTAGAACAGGCTGAATACTACCTCTGAACTGATGGCAGAATGCCAGTGCAGCATCAAGCTGAAAAGGGCAGATCTGACAAGAGGTAACTGAGCTCATTGGTAGAAGCCTCATCTGGACACTGGGCATGCAGGAAGAATCCCCAGATTCAACAAGCTTGCTGTTTCTTTCCTTATTTAGAAGTAGGAACTACATGGCTTTTGCAAAGACAAGAACAGGGACACCTCTTCAAACTTTGCATAACAAATTGTCATGGTGGATTGCCATATATGAGTAGAATAAGCTACAGTCACTTCCAAGGAAAGCTCTGGGATTCATAGGACCACCCTGAGTTTCTAAAAATGTGCATTTTGTTCAGGTGGGGCCTAATGGCTTTCTTGGAAATGGAGGTAATCTTGCAGGATGTTGCTTTAATTGCTACTGTTCCATTCGGAAACAAGGTGCACGAGACCAAGTTCCTACAAATAGCTCTTTTATTAACAAGTAAAGCAACCAGTAACGGAACAACAGTCCAAGCCGCGGCAGCCCTTCTTATAGCGGCTTGCTCGCGGCTTGTGACCAATGACAGTAGTTTAAGTCTTTCTGCTATCCGGCGAGCCAATCAGGATGGTTCCTAAGTAACCAATCTGAGAACGGCCTTCTTGGCCAATCAGTTTAAGGTATTTGGAGTCTACCAAATTCTATACACAACACACCCCTCCCCTTGTTTCGTCCATGTGAGTCACGTAGTCAGTAGGTAGGTGGGGCTTTTTCGGGTCCTATTGACCTGTGCATGTCAGTCTCTAGTGTTAGTCCTCAAACGTTTCAACGGGATTCGTTTTTTCTCTGCGTTTTTCCATGGAACCTCCTGAAGGGTGAGGCAGCGTTAAGTTCTCGGGCTGGTTGAGTTGGTCGCGATCCCTTGGTTTGTCCGGTGGTCAGCTGGCCTGGATTGTCTTTCATGGAAGGCTCACCTCGTTCCTGTCCCGGACTTCTTCTTTGGGGTCATCTATGGTGAGTGCTCTTTTTGTTTTTTGGGTGTCTTTGTGAGTGTTGTTGTCGTGTTTATTTGGAGGTTTGTTTTCCCTTTTTTGTTATTTTGGTGTTCCCCCCTCCTAGTTGTTTTTGGTGGGCATTTATTTGTGGTGATGGTATGGTTCGTTCTAGTGTGCTGAGATGCGAAGTGGTCGATGTGCCACTTCATGCTCTCGCCGGTCCAGCACAAGGTCGTAGACTGGGGCCTGTGATTTGGGTGTGTGGCTGGAAGCATTAATGGTCCCCGGTTAAGTTTTAGCGTTACACCAGATCACCTATTTCAAATAGCGATTCTTGCTGAGGAGTCAGGGGGTTTGTGTCCGGTATATGTGGGGGTGCGTCTATCTAGGTTAGGAGCACAATTCCTACCCATTTGAGGAGTTCTGATGGGGCTCTTTATTTGGTGGGTTGTGGCTAGTGTTAATGTGTGTGAGTTAACAAGCTGTTAAGTTTTTCTTGATGTCCGCCGAGGCCATTTTTCTATGTGCCCTCCTAGTATACGAACCATGTGTTCAGCCTGTCATTAGTAGCCGGAATGAGCCAGCGCTGTCAGGGCATGTCAGATGCCTGTGCAGCCAGTACTGTTCAAATTCCCAATGGGGCCATTGTTCCATACTATAACATCAGGAGGCCCATGCATGGCTGAAAAGTTGTTTAAACGCATGTGTTCATGATGCCTCGGTGGGTAGTAGGTGCCATAAATTGATTCCAACCGGTGCGAGGAGCATCCACGCTATTACCAATAGGTGTTCCCTTTAGTTGGACGCAAGTTCAATATTGCGTTCCCATGGGCCTCTGGGAGTTTCCCATTCCATGGACTGGTGCAGTGGGGTGGTAGGGCTCGATTTTTGCAGTCATTGGCATGTAGCACCACGTTCATGTCTTTGTTTCCAGCCTGGCCCACCAGAAATTAACTTTCTGCCAGGGCTTTCATCTTAACTATGCGGGTGCCCCTCGTGACATGAACAGCACTTTTGCTGTAAATTTTTCTGGTATTACCACCCGGTCACCCACAAATACAGCCTTTTTCAATGGACAGTTCAGTCTGTGTTGGTGGTGCGGAAACGGTGTAAAAAGTCTCGGTTTGTTTTCGTCAGCCAGCCTTACCTACCGATGTAGAAAGTGAGTTGTTCGCGGGTCTTCGCAGTGGCTTTAGCGATGTGTGCTGCGGTTAGTGGCAGGTTCGGCCAGGATCGATTTGTGGAGGGTGGAGCGGTGGGAGCTGGGTCTTTGGTTGATGAGGTGTGGGAGAACAACTCAAGGCGTTGCTGCATGGGTGATGTTTTCCTGCGGCAATGAGGTGAGTGTGTAGTTGTATGCGCAAGGAATTCAGACATCTATCATTCTTGGTGGAATGTTCAGGGTCTCGGTTTGTTTCCTGCAGATTCTAGCGGGTTTGTGGTCAGTGTTTTGATCGAAAGTCCTACTATAAGGTACTCATGGAATCTTTTGATTCCGGTTGATTGAGGGTCTCGGTCGAGTTGGCTGTATTTCTCTCCAATTTGACACGTGGTTTTTGAATAGAAGCGATCGGGTGCCTCTTGCGTTCTTGGTTAGCTAGTGGACTCAGGGATGGCGCTGATCCCAAAGAGCGTGTATACAGGTGACCGTTCAAGGAAGGGTTTGTATACTAGAATCAAAATGAGTGTTAGAGTTAAAATAAATCTTGATATTTTGGAAGGCTGCTTGTTTCCTTGAGTGGCCCATTTTCAGGTAGTTTTTTTTGTCTAACAACTGATGTAAGAGGTTTTGGTACAGGACACATTGTAGAATTTATGAGCCTAGGAATGCTTGCAAGTCAGCTTTGTTCCTAGGTCTAGGTGGTCTTTGATTGCCTTTTCTTTTTTTTGGTGGGGTGTATTCCACTTGTCATCTATGAGTAGCTAGAAATTCGACCTGGTTGTAGCTAGGTTACATGTTTTTCTGCAGTTTACTTTAAGCCTGATCTCTGAATCTTTGTAAGTATTCTTTTATGCTATTTTCTAGTTGGTTTACATTTTTTGCTGACACTAGTACATCATCAATAAGGGATGACTCCATTTGATTCCATTTAGAAGGCCCTGCTTCCTGAATCTTCGCAGATTTATCAGTCATTTTAGTTTTGGTGTTTATTTTTTGTGAACTAATAATCATCAAAATATGAGGAACGACTCTTTTTTCCATTTAGAGACATACAGGAGGATTGGAAACGCCTGGGGCAACGCTAACGCGATTGAAGTCGGTTGGCATTTGAATGCACTCTGTGTTTTACTATAGTCTGTGCCTCTGTGGTTGCTGTTCAACAGGTAGCTGCTGGTACGTTTGTGTTGGGATCAAGCTTTGCCGGAAAACTTTTCCTTCCCTTTATGGGAGTGCAATAGTGTGCACTCTGGGTTAATGGGTATGCGCTTTGTTGAGAGGCTGTTTGGGTTGCCTTATAGTCTCCACGTGTGCACTGACCATCTGTTTGACAGGGAGTCCGATGGGTGTTTCCCACCTGGCATGCGTCAATTGGTTCTAAACCCTTGTGCTATTAGTTTGTTTAGTTGTTCATCAATTTTTTGGTTTTAGGCAAAAGGGATGTGTTACTTTCAGCGAATGGTGCTATTTTTGGGTCTAGGCCTACGATATTGGGGTCCCTTTTGTATTGCTAGTGGGTCCCGTCGATCATCCCAGAACTTTTGCACAGGCTTTCTTCCCAAGTGTGGCCGCACCGATGCTGTTGATCACCGGTCATTCTCCGATTCCGGGGTGAAACATTCGATTCTCAGAGGCTAGGGCGATCACATGGTCGACGATGGTCGAAGCAAATTTGCATGCATTTTTTTAAATTTGACAAGGAAAATGGTCAAAGGCCCACTACCAGAATTCGATTTCCTGGTAGTTCCGTTTAAAATCAACTTTTTGTTTTTTCGTTCTTTTTTGTTTGATGTGTGGGATATGGCATCGGATGGTATTCCAAATACCATGGATAAAAAGGATCCGGTCACTTCCATCTCACAGTGGTGTCAGGCGGGCTCCATTCAATCCAGGAAGAATACTTAGACTCTTTAGTTTAGAAGGAAGACATCTTTTAACTGAAAGTGAAGTGGTTGCAACCAAGAATTCTGAATCTGAGAATTAGTGCGCGCAATTCACATTATATAAGTTGATGAAATGTTCCACCCCATAGTTCAGATGACACTTCCATTAGAAGTTGTTGAATATGATTCATGTGGGAATCTTCAGGTGATCGATGAGGCCTCTGTCGTTGACCTTGGCATATTTTGAGATAAGGGTCGTGTTGTCGCAAGAAAAGAAGCTAAGCAAGAAGATAGAAACTAACTTCTTTGTATGATTCCCACTCAATTACTCACAACAGAAGGAATTTTAACACCTTCAGTCATGTCCAGACTTTCCTTCCTCACCTCCCGTTACTTGGGCAGTTGAAAGATGCAAAGCAATAGATGTAGATCTTGAAGGCTGACAAGGGCTTCCCTTCGATAGTTCACCTCTATCCTGGACTTTTTTAAGTTGCTGCCCTGTTTCCGATTGTTAACTCTTGGTGCGTTTTCCTTCTCTGTCGCTCATTTTTTATTTCTACTGAGTCTCAGTTCATCTGCTTCCGCTTGTCTCTCTTTCATTGCGGGGGTTGTGTGTGCTGCTTGCTGCGTCTTTTGGACTATAGTCTTTTTTGTTTCGGCAGACCCTTTCGAGCTGTGCCCCATTTGTTACAAGCTCTGAGATTGCGTTTAGAACCTGCATTCAGATCGCTGGGGTTGGTTGCCTCCGCAATCAGCAAACTGGAATTCTTGCTTGCTTCTTCTTTTTTCCCGCCATTTTTTGTTCTTGATTGTAGTCTATTGACTCTTTCATTGTCATCATCAGTGTCGTCGGGGATTGAGATCTTCTTAGTGGGGCGGTCGATGTGGGCTGTTTCTGCTTCCCTCTCGCTTCTTTTCTTCTGGGTTGATTCGGCGGATCTGAATTGAGTTGATTGGTGCATAGTAGCTGCGGGATTTTTTTGCTCTTCGGTGGCGGTGGCTTCTGCATGGTCGGTCACTGGTGATATTCAGTTGTGTAGCAGCTTCTCTTGGAGTGTAGTGTCCTCAATCCAAATAAAGAAGAAAAGGACCGCGGTGCCCTCATTGCCGCGTCCATGTTCTGGAACTTGAGGCTCCGCGATGTGTCTCAGGGCTGCTCCAAATCTTCTGACAGTCGCATCTTCTTTTTGGTATCTTTTATAGAACTGTGCTTTTTATCAGTTGGAGCCAAGGTGGTTGCGTAATGTGCTTGGAGCATTCTGTTCAGCTCGGGCCAAGTCATCTGTTTAATGTCTCTTGGTTTTGCTAGTGCCTTTGCTGTTTTAAAAATGGCTGGTCCACAGTGTGTGAGGAAGACAGCCCTCTTCCTCTGGTCAGATATCTCCTGCAGTTCGTTCCTTTCTAAAAACATTAGAAAATGATCAGTATATGACTCCCAATCCTCCTCATCAGGGTTGAATGGTGCGGGCGGTGCATTGTTACTGGCCATCTCTCTCGCTCGGTTCTGATTGCCGCGTGCTTCGATCTCGCTCTTCTAAGACGATCCCACCTTCGTCGCCAGTGTTCCATTCGGAAATAAGGTACGCGAGACCTGGTTCCCACAAACAGCTCTTTTATTAACAAGTAAAGCAATCAGTAACGGAACAACAGCCCAAGCCATGGCAGCCCTTCTTATAGTGGCTTGCTCGCGGCCAATGACAGTAGTTTAAGTCTTTTCGCCATCTGGCGGGCCAATCAGGATGGTTCCTCAGTAACCAATCCGAGAACGGCCTTCTCGGCCAATCAGTTTAAGGTATTTGGAGTCTACCATGTTCTATATACAACAGCTACCATGCCATTTGCCCTTTTTTTGAATAAAAAGAAGAGCTTTAAGAATTAAATCTTCAGAGTTACCCTGTGGGCAAGCCATTGAATTTTTAAATGAATAGATAAATATTCAAAGAAACCCAGTATCCATCAATGGATAGGCATTCAGAGAGGCATTTGTGGGTACAGCTAATGTCTGTGTGATGACCCAGGACAAGGCACCAAGGCCACACAGCCAGCTGAGAGTTCAAATTCCCCTTTAATGCTCCAAATTTCCCCCAGATTCTCTAATGTTCCTGGAAATTCCCAGAGCAAAGCGCACATGCGCACAGCAGCCTCTGGCTGCATGCAGTCCAGCAAAGCAAAGGAGCAGGGAAATGAGTCCACAAAGCAAGAAACAAACAATGAGTTGACAAAGTAAGGAACAAGGCACTGAGTCCACGAAGTAAGGAAGAAGCAAGTAGCCCTGCAAACTCCCAATGTCTTTACCAGCACACCAAACTCTACCAATTCAGCATTTGTTCCCAACAAATGCCCTTCCCCAAAGTGTCTCCTTAAATCACAGTCCCCAGATGTGCCTTGTAAAGAGGGGCGGGGTGCTCTCCTCCCGAGTAGTTGGGTTGGCCTGCATTATTCCTGCCTTCTCTCCATTCTCCATGCTTGGGGATAAGGAGGAGATGGTCCTTGCTGATTGCCTGAGCTCCATCACTACTCATGTCCCCTGCCCCTGTTCCTCCCTGCTAACAAGCCGTCCCAATCCTGAGGGGCCCTGGGCTGCCTCGTCCTGCTCCTCCCCACATTCCTCCAAAGCCAACGAAGCTGCCCCCTCAATCTCTGTTAGCTCCACCTCCTGTCCTCCTCTGCAGGTTCAGGCTCTGATGGGGGCATGACAGTCTGTAAGCATCTCTTTGGAACCCTTAAAGTCCCTCTGAGGACACTGTTTTCCTTCTGTCTCTATCTCCAGCCCAGTTCAACCTGTCAGGAACCTGTCTGATGCAATTGATCTTTATTTGGCAGAAGCTCCTCCCCTTCTGTTTTCAGGACTGGCCTCTTTGCTCTCCAGAAAAATAATTGTTTGGTGTTGGCAAATGCAAAACATTCCTGTTGAAAATGAGGAGAATGTATCAAGTTAGTACAAGCCAGACTGGCCATATGGTAGCGTTGGCACAGTCTCCAGTGTTTGCCATTTGCTGCCCCTCCACTTGTTACCAAAGCTGACTCAGCACTTGTTACCAAAGCTGACTCATGGATCTGCATCAGGAGCCCCATCACCTCCATCGGCTCCATCGACCTTTTCATCAAGTTGCAGATTGTTCATCGAACCTCAATGAACAATTATTGTATGAATGAATAAAGAAATAATTTTACAATAGTACAGGTAGTTTATGACTAACAGTTCCACAATTTCTTCAATAACAATATAACTCTTGTCCCATGGCGAGTTGGCTGTGATGACTTGTCGTACATCTGTTAGGAGAGACCTGTCCAGCCCCTGAGGGCAGGACAAGAAGCAATGGACAGAAGCTCCTCATAGGAGAATCCAACCTGGAGATAAGGAGGAATATCTTGACAGTGACAACAGTTAAATTATTGGAACAGCTGCACCCCCAGAAATTGCAGGTGCTCTATCCCTGGATGTATTCAAGATTGGACAACCATTTGTCCAGGACGGTATAAGGACTTCTGTATGCTCCTGGCTGAACTAGAAGATCTGCAAAGCCCCCTCCAGTCTTATGATTCTGTGTTGCTTAACAATTCGCTGCAAAAATTTCTCCATCATGAAAGTGTCAGCTAAATAAATGAAGAAGAAGCAAAGAAGGAGAGATTGACTTAAAATGTTCCTTATCACTCGCTTGTTAATGACTTCCAAACATCCTAAAGTGCATCATTCATGTCTGTGCCATTCCTTTTTAAAATTACAAACTCAGAAGGAAAAAAAATTGTGAAAAATTAACAATGATCATTGGGGAATGTCTGGAATAGATATACAATATGTCAAGTTGATACAATACTTGTTTGATCTATGTCATCATTAGACTGAGATTATGAAATCTGAGTTGGGGGGAAAAGGGAGTAGAATTGATTTAACTCCAGTTGGCTTCCCACAGGGGCCAAGTAGATGCTACCAGGAAGCCCTCAAGTTGGGTGTACAGGTAATCCTTGACTTACAACAATTCACTTAGTGACCATTTGAAGCAGTGGTGGGATTCAAATATTTTTGCCACCAGTTTGGTTTTTGTGCATGCACACACTTTGCATGCATGCGCATACCAAACACACACTTTGCGCAAGTGCAGAGGTATTCTAACTCGCCTCCTGCAAGCCTGCATGATCCCGGTTGCTTCAGCAGCTGCTGCGCGACACTCTTCTGTGCCGCGCAAAGCAGCTGTGCTTCAAATTCAGCAGATAAAAGGGAGTATGAGACCCCAAGTGGATGGGTGGGCCCAACAGCAGAGCGGTGGAAAGAACCGGTTCGGTCTCCGCTGCTCATCACTGTTACCGGCTTGCCTGAACCAGGCCAAACCGGTAGAATACCATCACTAGTTTGAAGTTATAACAGGACCTATGACCATTTTCCAAGTTGCAGCATCCTCCACAGTCATGTGGTTTATATTTGGATGCTTGACAACTGACTCGCATTTATGACAATTGCCATGTTCCCGGGGGTTCATGAGATCCCCTTTTGCAACCTTCTGACAAGCAAAGTCAATGGGGAAGCCAGATTCACTTAATGACCATGTGACTAATTTAAGAACTGCAGCGATTCACTTAACAAAATGTGACTGAGAAAGTTGTAAAATTCACTTAACAAGCATCTCATTTAACAACATAAATTTTAGGCTCAGTTGTGGTCAGGGCTACCTATATATGGATATTGCACCTGCTTTTTTTCCCCTTCACCATTGTGGTATGTCTGTATACAGAGGACCGGAATCTTAAGCATTTATTTTGAAGACCACTTTGTAAATTTTTCTACTTTTTGTAAAGTTCCTAAAGTGGAAATAGCAATAGAAGTAACTTGTAGACTTATAAACTGCTTACACTGCTTTTACAGCCCTCTCTAAGTGGTTTACAGAGTCAGCCTCTGGCCCTCAACAATTCTGGGTCCTCATTTTACCCACCTCGAAAGGATGGGAGGCTGAGCCAACCTTCAGCCAGTCAGGATTGAACTCCTGATAGTAGGCAGAGTTTGTCTGCAATCCTGCATATTAACCACTGCACACCATGGATGGAAGGAAGGAAGGAAGGAAGGAAGGAAGGAAGGAAGGAAGGAAGGAAGGAAGGAAGGAAGGAAGGAAGGAAGGAAGGAAGGAAGGGNGAAGGAAGGAAGGAAGGAAGGAAGGAAGGAAGGAAGGAAGGAAGGAAGGAAGGAAGGAAGGAAGGGCAATAGCAATAGCACTTAGACTAAAATACTGCTTCACAGTGCTTTACAACCTTCTCTAAGTGGTTTACTGAGTCAGCCTCTTGCCCCCAACAATCTGGGTCCTCATTTTACCCACCTGGGAAGGATGACAGCTGAATCATCTTTGAGCCTGGTGAAATTTGAACTGTCAAATTGCAGGCAGCTGGCAGAAGTAGCTTGCAGTACTGCATTCTAACCACTCTGCTACCATGCCTCATCTGCTATTGAGGACCATAATTGGTGATCCTAGAGGCTAGACACAAAATTGGCTGAATATGCTCCTTGTCATTCCGCTCCATCTTCCGAGGATGTTCTCAGCCACCTCAGCCTATTTCCTTTCTTTTTCTAGACCAGGTCTACAGACTTCCACACCAAGCCTTGGGTGCAGCAATTCATGATAGATCATGCAGTCTTCTAAAAAGCTCTTTGGGAAGTTGAACAGACCTCATGGAGAAGCTGCTTTCCATGGTGGCTTCCATGATCTTGCCATCAACCTCTTCTGGTGACTCTTAGTGAGCAACCTACCATGGTAGCCAAGCCACACTGTCCACCCCAGGGTGACCCTGTACTTCAGTGCACAGCCCCATCTTTTTCCAGACTGAAGTAAAATGTTTGGTGATCACCTTTTTTTTTAGAATCTAAAATAGAAGAGAGCAGGAAGGGACATTGAAGGTCTTTTAATCCAGCCCCCTGCTCAAGCAGGAGACCTTATACCATTTCAGACAAGTGGCTGTCCAGTCTCTTCATAAAAACCTCCAATGATGAAGCCCTCGCAACTTTTGGTATCAAGCTGTTCCACTGGTTCATTGTTTACAAAGTTAGGAAGTTTCTCCTTCATTCCAGGTTGCTTCTCTCCTTGATTAGTTTCCATCTGATGCTTCTTGTCTTGCCTTCAGGTGCTTTGGAGAATAATTTGACCCCCTCTTCTCTGGAACAGCCCCTCAAATACTGTGTCATGCTCCTGTTGGAATCTGATTCTGAGGGGGAGGTGGAACAGCTGACAGTGAGTGGGAGTGTGGCTCTGGTGGCTGTGGAGGAAACTGGGGAAGGACACAGTCCGGCTGGGCATTCAGAGGAAGACCCAGGCCCATCCCCTCTGCATCCTAGGGCACGCGGGGAGGAACGGAGAAGGGAGCAATATGGGTTACAGGGGAGAAAAAGGCCCTGATTCCCTTCATTAGCTGTAGCAGGAAAACAGGATAAAGAGGGTGTTTGCGCACAGCAAAGCGTGCATTATCTTTGTTTGTCAAATCCTATCTGGGTTCTGGCATCCTCTCAACTGTATGTGTTTCATTTCTTTTGAAGTCTGCAATTCATTATCCTGCCCTATCCCATTAATTGCTACAACGTGGTTTGTGTTGATTTTGATTTATAATTTAGATGTACTTTGTGTTCAGATGGAATTTCTTCCCTTTAAAAATTGTTCTTGGGAGAGTTTTTTCTCCAGCCAATGATAACTGAATATTGGGGGCCAAGTTGGAGAAATTAAAGGGACACAACTCTACTTTCATGACTTTGTTGCTTTTGTGCCATGCCCTGGGTCATCCTATACTGGAAGATTGCTATCATGTCACTCCTAGTCCTTTCTTCCCCTCTAGACTAGCCATGCCCAATTCCTGCAACCGTTCTTCATATGCTTTAGTCTCCAAATCTTTAATCATCCTAGTTGTTCTACTCCATCCTTTTTCCAAAGCTTCGACATCTTTTTTTTGTAATGTGGTGACCAAAACTGGATGCAGTACTCGAGGTATGGTCTCACTAAAGTTTTATATATGGTATTAATCCTTCTTGGGAAGGAACTGGCAGTAGGCAGGCCCTCCGCTTGCTGCCACACAAGAAACGCATCCATTCTCCTCCTGCCTCCACATCAGAAACAAGCTCTCCTTTATCTGTCTGGTTCACTTAGCAGAGGGAACAATTTGCAGCCCCATTATCTTTGTGCTTGGTGCAATTGCTTATAATTGACACAAGGATAGATTTTGCCCTGCCTGCTTTCTGCAAGCTTGGCTTCTTTCTTCAGTTTCTTTAATTAGTTTTTATTCATGGTACTTAATGAAAAGAGCTCTGCCTTCTCTCACTGCTTCTCCGACTATTCTCATTGTGCAGTTCACTCCATTCTGGGAAGAAGCAAAAATAGGAAAAAGTGAATGCCAAGCAGTCTGGGAGCTCCAGAGCAGGAGGAACGGTTTGACAGGCGAAAAGCAAACTCATTGCAATGAAATTCTTAAAACCCCAATTCCTAGGGGGGCCCTTTCAGTTTTTATCCTCTGCTTCTGGGCCTGATTGGCGAAGAAACTTCCTTTGAATTTCCTAGAGCAGGCTGACTCTGATTCCCATGGTACCAGGTTGGCAAAAGCCTGAATTCCCAGATCAGGGACATTTAATCTGCATATTCAGGAAGAGCAATTTGCACAGATGTGAATGCCAGCACTGTGGCCATGCTCAGGATGGCTCTTTCTCTTCAATTCCTTTCATTTTTGCCTATTAAATCGCCAAGGAACAATTGCCATAAAGCTGGGGTCTCCAACCTTGGCAATTTTGAGACTTGTGGACTTCAAGCACCTGAGGGCAGGACAAGAAACAACGGGTGGAAACTAATCAAGGAGAGAAGCAACTTGGAACTAAGGAGAAATTTCCTGACAGTGAGAACAATTGATCAGTGGAACAGCTTGCCTCCAGAAGTTGTGAATGCTCCTTCACTGGAGGTGTTCAAGCAGAGATTGGATAACCAATTTGTCTGAAATGGTGTAAGGTTTCCTGCCTAAGCAGGAGGTTGGACTAGAAGACCTCCAAGGTCCCTTCCAACTCTGATATTCTATTCCTTTTTTTATTATTATTGGTTTTTAAAACAAACATAAACAAACAAAACATAAAAACAATAAACATCAGGCCATATTCCATATATATACCATACAGTGTGCCGGTGTTTAGAAATTGTTTTTGTGCTCCATTTCGAGTCTTCAGCTTCCAATTACATTGGTATTGATCTCAGTATTTTCATATCCAATATTAAATACATCAATATCATTATAATTCAATCATTTGATATACTTTTTATTCATTCATGCTTTATTGAAAATATAATATTGTTAGCTTAATTGTTTGTGACAGTTCATACTAGTCACCCCAAATCTATCCTAAAATCAATTTTGTAGATATAATAAGGAAAGAATACATCTTTATATATTTAGTTATTTTCTAAAAGTCTACATATTTTGTTCCTATATTTTATTGTCTAACCATTGATAGACATTGATCCCAAATTTTATAAAATTGTTTATATCTCTTGTTCTCTAATTTCAAATGTCAATTTCTGTCTCATTTCGAGCACATTCCAAATATTTTCTTAATGATTTTCCTCTGTATGGTATTTTTTTCATTTTTCCAGTTTTTAGCAAATACAAATCCTAGCCATGTTAATACATTTACAATTCAAGGTTATTTCAAATCTTTACTATATATTTCAGGTAAAGATTCCCAATAAATATCTCATGGTTTCATAATCTATATGTTTTTTTTGTCATTTTTTTTCAACCACGTGTGGATTTTAGTGCCAGTTATTTTTAGCATCCAGCACAAGTCCACCAAATATGGTAAATATGAGCCAAGTTGTCTGATGACATTTCCAAATTTTTTGGATTTATTCTTGAACATTCTTGCTAATTCTTGTTGGGGAGGAAAATGCACCTGTAAACATGTTGTACCATTTTCTTTAGTTGCTGTTGAACATTGTCATTTTATAAACTTGAGACCACAATTTTTGCCATTTCTCTAGGTTCAATCCCATATCCAGAAGTTCTTCCCCAAAGCAATTCATAGTTTCTTTAAACCTGTTTCTTCTAGTTCAATTTCTAATAATATCCATACAATTTTTTAATCACCTTTTCATCAGTACTGTCAAAATCTTATCTAAGTCAGATTATCATAGAAACCTGTTTTGGGATTTTATCATACCTTGAATGTTTTTGTGTGTATGAAAACCAATTATCTTTATACCGTTGTTCCTCTAACCTTTTTGTAATAGATTTAAGTTCAAACCCTTTTCATTCAATATTCACCATATCTAAAGGCCGTGTCACACTGCCCAATGGATGCAAAAAGGACACAATGGAAGAGAAAAATATTACATCCGTTGTTATCCGCAGCGCAAAAGGGGCGAAATTTGCATAATTGGAGCGGATAACACGGACGCGGGGAGGACGCAGGACAGATGCAAAGCGGATGCGGAACGGAAGCCCAGCGGATAGCGCATCGCTAGGCTACCGGGGGGCCTCAAGCAAAGTGGACACGGATAACGGAAACAAGCAGAATGCAGAACGGATGAGCGCAGGCGGATGAAGCGGATGCATGAGCGGTAAGCCTAAGCGAATGCACAGCAGAAGCAGAATGGATGCCTGGAGTTAATTGCGAATTGCGGGGGGGTATTGCCATTCGCCGCCACCCCACGGATGATACAGGGGAAGCAGCTCGGCACGTGGCCAGCAATTGTGAGGCAGACTTGCTGCTGATACCTCGGAGTTCTTTGCCCTGCTCATGTCTTGCCTGCAAGCCTTGCTGCCACGGATCTGCCTCCCAGCCTGCCTCCCAGCCTCCTGGGCAGCCTCCCTCCCAGCCTGCTCCCGACCTCCCTGCGGCAGCCTGCTTTCCAGCTTCGCCTGGTCGCACTGCCTCTCAGCCTCCCTGCCAGCCAGTCTGTCTTGCCCAGCCCTTGGTGCTTGCCCTTCCAGCCTCCCCTTCCAGCTTTGCGCTGCGCCTGCCTTCCAGCCTCCCCTGCCAGCCAGTCTCGTCTGCCAGGCGCTGGTGCCGTCCTTCCAGTCTTGCTGGGCAGCCTGCCCTTCCACGCCTCCTCTGCAGCCAGTCCCTGTCATGCCAAGCCTTGGTGCCTCCCTCAGCCTTCGCACTGCGCACCTGCCTTCCAGCCTCCTGCCAGCCGTCTGTCTGCCGCCTTGAAGCCCTCCTCCAGCCTTGCTGGCAGCCTGCCTTCCAGCCCTCCCTGCCAGCCACGTCTTGTCCTGCCAGCCCTTGGCCTGCTACCTGCCAGGCTTCCTAACAGGCTTCCTGCCAGCCTGCCTTCCTAGCCTCCCTTCCAGCCTTGGTGCCTTGCCAGCCTCCTCTGCCAGAGCTTCTGCCAGCTCAGCAACCCCACAGACCATGGGGAAGAAAGCGAAAGTCTCAGCAACCTGCCGCATCCCTGGCAAAGGGACAGGAAACCACCTCCTGCGCGCCCATGTCCCTGACTCATCTTCTGCCTGGGGCTTCTTGCCTGCTTCGGGCTCACTCTTCCTGTTGCTGGGAGCTCTTTGCTGCTAGCTGCTCCTGGCGTGTGCTTGCTCTGCTGCTCCCGTACTCTGCTGAACTGCTCGGCTGCCTGGTCCCTCTGCTGCGGCGCTCTCGTTGCCCACTGTAGTGTCCTCCTGGCTTGCTTGACCTGCCGCTGTGCTCTACTCTGCCTGCTGCTAATCCTGGTCTTGCTGCTGCTGGCTGCTCGCTTGGTGATTCATGTATCCTGCTGATTATGAATCCTGCTGGTGATTATGCTGCTGCTGCTGCTGATGATGATTATGATCCTGCTGGTGAGGATGTATGATGATGATGATGATGATGCGTTTGGTGGGGGGAGCAGCCCTACAATCCTGGAGGCCCCTCTGATGAGGGCCCATCTGGTCCTGCCAAAGGAGGAAGAGGCGTATGCCTACAACGGGAGAGGAGGCAGTACTACATTGAGGAAGCGCACGGAGGATGAGGTGCTGGAGTGGCTGAGAGAAGAACGATATCTGTGGCGGAAGGGACACCGGCTGTACAGGGACACCAAGCGAAAGCAGGCTGCTTGGAGAGAGAGGGTGGAGAGTCTGGGCTACAACATCGGATTGTGCTCCTCAGCTGGTGGAAGCACATGCCACTACTGGTACGGGAAGCTGCACCTCAATAAAAATCTGGCCAGGCCACGGTTAAGCTGATGGACAGAGAGAACTAATGTCATGGCCAAGTGCAGCTTCCTGGAGGGTGAGGTCCACCACCGAGGAGCACCAGGACGCCCTCTTGTCTACCCTCTCTCTCGGCAGCCTGCCGCGACCCAGTCCTCTTCAGCCGAGAGTCAAGTCCCTGTCTCCAGCCAGGTTTCTGTGGAGCGTCGCCACTGCGGAGAACCCCCGGGCAGGTGTGGAAAGTGTGGTGGAGAGCGATGGGACTCCTGGTGCGGTGGGAGAAGGAGCCATCGAGTCCAACGCTGCCAAGCCATATCCACCCACCCTCCGCCTCCACAGTAAGGCAGAGAGCCAGACGGCAGGGGGGCAGAGCCACAAATCCTGATGGAGAATCAGGGCACACCATCGCACCAGCATAGGTCTCCCTCTCCTCACCTGATCCCCATTGAATCCTCCTCCTCCAACCGCAAGCCTTCCTCAATTATGTCAACCAACTCCTCAAGGAGATGGCGGATCCCAGTCACAAGGTGGTGAAGGAGAGGATCATCATGCTGCTTAACAACCTCCAGACCCAGAGGAACGTGCTCTCCACCCAGTTCCAGGACTGGTCCTCCACCCCAGGTGATTGTCTCCATACCAAAGGCTTCCCACAGCCCCTCACCTACCAGGGGCTACAGCTACCGCAGGTCCAGCATCACAGACATCAGCCCTTCCCAGCCCATGCCAGAGTCATTGGGCGACACCGTTGCCAACCGGTTCCAATGATGCACCGATGCCAACACGACATATAATGCCACCGACGCACAAGCAATGCCAGCCACGCCAATGATGCACCCACGCAGTCCTCACCCCCGCTGCAGACCAGGCAGCCCCACTACACTGCTCCTTCCTCCGTCCCACAGCCAAGCCCGGGCCTTCAGTACATTCTGTCCTCAGTTACTGGGGCTGACCCCATGGCATGAGGAAGGACCTCTCAGCATCATGGGGCTGAGCCAGCGTGTGCCGACACCTTCTCCAACACACCCGTCCCCTGTTGTCTTCTCCGGGGCCAGGCACTGCCAGCAACACCTCAGACCAGCACAGCAGCAGCAACCACTCCACAGCACCTGCACCCTAACACCTTAGATATGGGCCACAACCTCCGAGTGACCAAGAGGAGTGCCAGAGACTGGCTGCCTGGATATTTGTGAACTTTATTTTGGACACTTGGCTTGGGTCATTTTGCTTTTACAGCTTTGTTATTAATAAAGTTTATCTTGTTTCACACACTTGCTCTTCATTAATTTGTTTCTATAAGTCTGGGTGGAAACTGTTAGAAATGGTTTAGGCCTTGTGCATGCTTGTGGGATGGGTTAAGATAGCTGTGGGATGGAAGGGATACCTGTGGATGGTGTAAGATAGCTGTGGAATGGAAGGGATACTGTGGGATGGGAAGGGATACCTATGGGATGGGTAATGCTCTTCGCCTCACGTGAGGCTCTGTATGGGCCCTTGCACATTGCTCAGTGTCGATCAGGTTTTGCCCTTGCCTCATTCCCCAGGCTCCATGTCCCCATTGCCTTGCTGGAGGTCCAAGAGCCTGTTCTGCAAGACCGGTAGGGGGTGCGCATGAATTGTGCAGGATGCAGCAAGCTTCCACGATCCTCCTCAATGGTCTCTGGGCGATGCTGCATGGTGGTGAGAAGTACCTGGAACCTGTTGGCCAGATGCCAAAGGCATTTTCCGCCACCCGTCTTGCCCTGGACAGGCTCTGGCAGTTGAAGATCCCTCCCTTCACGGGTGAGGTATTTGGAGCTGTAGGGCTTCATTAGGTAGGTTGTGAGGAGAAGGCGTCAATCCCCCACGATTGAAGTGGGGCACATCTTGCGTGTCGTTGTGCAGCGGGTCTGGATCTGGTAAGCCCACCATAGTTGCTTCAGCCCCTCCTTGAGGTGACTGGCGTTATATACCTGGGCATTTGAAAGATGAGCTGTTGCCTGAAGCATCGATGTACATGAATTTGGTAGTCACGCATCGACCATGGCAAGAGGAATGATGCTGAAGAAGCCCTTGTAGTTGTGATAAGTGGACCCCGACTTGGCTGGCGCTTTTGCAGGCCACGTGCTTGCCATCTGTGGCTCCAACGGTGTGGGGGAAAGTTCCACTTCTGATACCACTGCTCTGCAACTTTCTTCCATCCTTCTTCAGTGGAGGGGCACTGGAGGAGCTCCTCCTTGTATTCTTCGATGATGGCCTGCACCACTTGCTCTGACAAAGCTGATGGTGCTGGTGGCACCTCCAAGCCATGCTGCATGCTCCTGTGGGGTGTCCCTGAGGCCCGGTGCGGCAGAGTGAGTGTCACCTTGAGCCCAGGTTCCAGGCTGGGTGAGAAGTTGGTGTTTTGTCTTTGTCAACCTGGGTGTCAGGCGCTACACAAGTTCGTCAACATGGCTGGAGGCCATCCTCCTGAAAGTTCTGGAACGCCCGATGTCTTTGCTCCTCTGCTCCACTATCAGCTTGTTCGTAAGTACGTACTGTGCTCTTCTGGGCGATCCATCTTTGGAGCCAGACTTTTTTGGGTGCTCTCCTTTTCTTCCCGTAGTACTGTTCACCATAGAGGACTGTGATGGTTCTTCCACACAGTGGTTGCAGATAGGATGTTGGCTGCGAAAGATTTTGTCGCATCCACGGTGGAGCATGACTTGGGAGTGCTGTGGAAGAGTCCCAGATGAAAAGGCTGCAGAGAGATCTTGCACAGATGGGCTGTTGGGTGAAAGTGAGATGCAGACGAGTTGCCCCCCTTTTTTATAGGCAGTATAGGTGTCCCTTTGCATCCTCTAGCATCGCTCTAGGCATCCTGTAGACATCCTTATATCCGAGATAGATCCCCTCTGCGAACGTTTTTTCTGCTTTAAAACGCTTTGTTTCCGTTCCGCATCGGTTAGGCACCATTCTGCTTCCGTTCTGCGTCCGTTCCGCTTCTCCCTGCGTCCAGGCAGATGGAGTTGCCGCGATATGCAGCGCATGCCTAGCGGATATAGCGGATGCGTACAGATGCAGAACGGATGCGTAGCGATGTTGTAGCGGATGCAGAACGGACGAATTGGAATACATTTTCCGCGCAAAAGTTTTGGGCAGCCTAAAAACTTTTGGAGCAAATGAAACGTCAATAAACGGATGCTGGACGGATAGAGAGGAAGCAAAACGGAGACAGTGGAGTCATAGCGTTTTCCAACGGATGGCAAGATTTTTGTCCGTTTTAACATCCTCTTTGATCCGTTGGTGCAGTGTGACATGGCCTTAGTTCCCTTGTACCAATAAAATTTATTCCTGTTCCTGTTTCTGTTTCTGCTCTGTTTCTATTCTATTCTATTCTACACTCTATCTATCAGTTCTTCCATGAATTGCTTGATTAAACAGTTAATCTTTCTGCTGTCAGAGGATGCACTTGTTAAGAGAACACCAGTCTAAACTTGAGTTTAAATCACAGGGGAACTGATGGATTATGTACATCCCAGATTTTGAAGAAGATGGCAGATGTTCATCTTGCAACCATTGTACATATCTTTCAATGATCCTGGAAACACCAGGAAATTATCTGAGGATTGGAAAAGAGATGTGGTTCCATCTTAAAAAAGGGAAGGGGAAAAACAGACCCAGGAAATCACAGACCAATCAAACCTGAGTTAACACCTGGGAAAATAATAAAAAATAGGTTTGCAAACTTCTAATTGTCAAAGGCAAACTCATTTCAATCAGAATCACAGGTGGAAGGGAGCTGGAAGTCTTGCAGTCCAGCCCCTGGGTCAAGCAGGAGACATTATGTCATTTCAGACAAGTGACTGTCTAGTCTTTTCTTTAAAAACCTCCATGATGGCGCGCACCCCACAATTTCTAGTGGCAAGCTGTTCCACTGGTTCATTGTTCTCACTGTTGGGAAGTTCTTCTTAATTCCATGCTGCTTTCTCCTTGATTAGTTCCATCTTGCTTTTTTTTTTTTAAAGAAAATTTTTCATTGATTTTTAGAAACAAACATAAACACAAACAGAACATGAACATAAAACTCTTTCGAAAGC
This sequence comes from Laticauda laticaudata, assembly GCA_004320025.1. NCBI lineage: Eukaryota > Metazoa > Chordata > Lepidosauria > Squamata > Elapidae > Laticauda > Laticauda laticaudata. Next base: position 39,154 of record BHFT01000653.1, on the reverse strand, counting down.
AGCCTGATCCTGGGTTACATCTTTTGTACAGAAACAATTCAATTCATGCTCATTTTTATAGTAACATGTCCATATCTTATTACCAAATTCTAACTTTTCTATATAGCTTCTCCCCTTTTAATTTCTTAATTTTTATTTTTATTATTTCATCTCAAAATCAGATCATTAAATTTATATTCTGTCTGTCTATTTCAACTGTCTATTATCTTTTCTCATTAAACAAAATTCTCCTGTGGTCACTGATTGGAGTATGACGCCTTTATATCTTTTCCCCGAAAATTATAACACTTAATATAGACATAACTCTCCACTCGGATTCTGCGTAGTACATTAAAGCTACATGCTACATTTTAAAAAGAAAAAGAAAAGAAAATATAAATATAAAATATAATTAAAACAACAATCTATACAAATTCAATTTCTATCATTAATGTTAATATTTATTTTAAATTTTAAACATTTAACATATTACTTTTCAAGTAGGTATCATGCTTCTATGAGAATGCTTATAAACTTTCCATAATTACTTCCCCCCACTTCACTTGCATTTTAAAACATGATGTCATTAAATGTTCCCATTCCTTTCTAAATAATTCTCTCATTTAATTCATTCCATTTATTTTATTCACAATGTTTCACTAAATCATACGTTGTTTCCAATTTTCTACATTATTCTAAATACAAATATAACAATACAATATGTACCTTTGCAGAATCACTTTTCAATTAAAATTTTTACCCATTATCTGCTAAAATAAATCCTGTTTCTTTATATCTTGCTTCCACACCTCTTGTAGCTCTCTTCCCTTCCCTCCTTTGCTTCTTTCTCTCTGCCCTGTTTACCCCTTGTCTCTCCACCTCGATTTCCCTTTTCTGTATTCCTTTTTCTGTTGCTTTCTCAATATATCCACTTTTCACCGTTATTTTCCCTTTTTTTGGTTGTTTTTTTAGGTCTCAAATTCTCAATTCTCTTTCCCATCTTTCCACTTTCTTCCCCAAGTAGAGTTACTTGTTCATTTTAAAATGGCTTTTCTTTCTTGTCCCAGTCTTCTTGTTGCATAGTCTTTTCTGTAATTTCTCGTAGGTAGAGATCGCCATTTCTAAGAATTGAAAAACGGAACCAAGAGAGCCCTTCCCTTCTTGTTCCTCTTCTTTAAGTTTTTTAAATTCTGTTTTCAGTTCATCCACAAGTGATGCTATTGTAGAGGTTTCTTTCTTTTAAACAACCACCCAAGTGTTTTTAATCCTTCAAATATAGTTCCAAAAGTCCCAAAGTCCAGCAAGCAATCCAAATATACACAAGCTGTTTCTTTTGACACCTTCTTCCTTTTTTCACTTTATCTTCCTGGGTTAGTATTTAAGCCCCTGTCACACAGCACCAACGGATGGAAAGAGGATGTAAAACAGAGAGAAACACTTGCCATCCGTTGGTTAACGCGATGCATCCGTTCTGTACTCACTGCATCCGTTTTTCATCCTCTCTATCCGTCCAGCATCTGTCTACTGAGATTTCATCGGTCAGAAAAGTTTTGAGCTGCACAAAACTTTTTGAGCGGAAAATGTATCCAACGCGTCCGTTATACATCCGCTACGCATACGGGGAACATCCGATAGACGTCCATCGTCATTCGGTTAAGCGTCCGCTATAGCCGCTAGGCATCCCGCTGCGCATCGCGCAACTTGCATCGCGCTCCAGCAGAAAACGGACACAGGGAGGAAGCGAAACCGGATGCGGAACAGACACGCAGCATAGTAGCATGGACGTAGAAAGGATGAAAGTGGATGCAGCTCGCATACAAAGCATTAAAACAGAAAAATGTTTGTATAGGGGACGTATCTCGGATATTTAGGATGTCTGCAGGATGTCTAGAGGATGCAAAAGACACTAGCGAAAAATGATATTTCCTATAAAAAGGGGGAGGAAATCACCTAGATCTCACTTCAGTCCAGCAGCCCTGATGTGCAGACCTCTGCAGCCTTCATCTTGCTCTTGCTCTTCCACAGCATCCAGTCATCTCCCCATGGATTGTCACACACTCCTTTTGGTAGCCACCATCATTCTACAACAATGCGAAGCCATTTACAGGCTCGTTCACCTGTTCTATGTGAAGAAAAGGGGTGTCCAAGAAGTGTCTGGGTCCGAAGATGGATCGCGAGAAGAGCCGAGTACGGACTGTATAACAAGCTGATGGTGAGCTCAGGAACGAAGACCCTCGTGCATTCCAGAACTCCATGAGGATGCCTCCAGCCATGTTTGACGAAGTTGTGGAGCAGCTGAGACCCAGGTTGACAAGAAGAGCACCACTTCCAGCCACAGCCTGGACCCTGGACTCAAGGTGGCACTGACTCTGCACCACCTGGCCTCAGGGACCACGTACAGGAGCATGCAGTACACTTGGAGGGTGCCACACAACACCATCAGCATTGTGGTCAGAGAAGAGGTGCAGGCCATCATCGAAGAATACCTGGAGGAGCTCCTCCAGTGCCCTCCACTGAAGAAGGCTGGAAGAAAGTTGACAGAGCAAGTGAATCAGAAGTGGAACTTCCCACCAACTGTTGGAGCCATAGATGGGAAGCACGTGGCCTGCAAAGCTCCAGCAAGCTCAGGGTCCACTTATCACAACTACAAGGGCTTCTTCAGCATCATCCTCTTTGCATGGTTGATGCTGACTACAAGTTCATGTGCATCGATGCTTCAGGCAACGCTCATCTTCAAGTGCCCAGGTATACAACACCAGTCACCTCAAGGAGGGGCTGGAACGCAACCTCATCATGGGCTTCCCAGATCCAGACCCCCTGCCCAATGACACACAAGATGTGCCCTACTTCATCGTGGGGATGATGCTTCTCCCTCAGAATCTACCTCATGAAGCCCTACACTTCCAGATGCCTCACCCGTGAAGAGAGGATCTTCAACTACAGGCTGTCCAGGGCAAGGCGGGTGGTGGAGAACGTCTTTGGCATCCTGGCCAACAGGTCCAGGTACTTCTCACCACCATGCAGCATCGCCAACAGACTGTGAGGAACATCGTGGAATCTTGCTGCATCCTTCACAATCTCATGCGCACCCGCTACCCAGTGTTGCAGAACAGGCTCGTGGATCTCCAGCAAGGCAATGGGGACATGGAGCCTGGTGAATGGAGGCAAGGGCGAAACCTGATAGACACTGTGGATGTGCAAGGCCCCAACAGAGCTTCACGTGAGGGAAGAAGCAGCGCAACCTCCTGAAACACTGGTGCAACTCCAGCTGGAGCAGTGGAGTGGCAAGACAGGATGATAGATGCTAAATGGATGCTTCCTTGAGCCTCTCCTCAACACATGATGAGATTGGGCCATGTATGTTGAGTGGCCCTACAATGAACAGGGCATTTATAAAGAGTTGTGTTTATGAAATGTGTGGATGAATGATTAAATTGTTATTGATAATAAAGGGCCATAGGTGTGGCACCTGGGAGGGTGGACCATACAGTTCCACTATGCTTGCACTGGAGGTTTATCTATCCCACAGCTATTACCCATTCCACAGGTATCCCTGCCCATCCCACTGGCTATCTTAACCACCCCACAGCTATCTTAACCCATCCACAGGTATCCCTGCCCATCCACAGGTATCTCTGCCCATCCCACAGCTATTACCATCCATAACAGGTATGCTCTGCCCATCCAACAGGTATCCTGCCCATCCCACTGCTGTCTTAACCCATCCCACAGCTATTACCCATCCCAAAGGTATCCCTGCCCATCCACTGCTATCCTTGCCCATCCCACAAGCATGCAAAGGCTTAAACCATTTCTAAAACTTTCCACCAAGACTTTATTTACTAAAGAACTGAACCAAGTGTGTGAAGCAAATATACTTTTATTAATAACAAACTGTAAAAGCAAAATGACCAGGTAAAGTGTCCCAAGCAAAGATAAAGTCAACGGTAGCAACCCAGTCTCTGGCACTCTTCTCAATCACTCTGAGCGCATGCCCATAGTCTCAAGGTTAAAAAGGTCCAGGTGCTGTGGAGGTGCTGCTGCTGGAGTGCTGGTCTGAGGTGCCATTGCGTGTGCCTGGCCCTGAGAGGACAACAGGGATGGTGTGTGGAGGAAGCTCTCAGAGAGCTGGCTCAGTCCTGTGATGTTGAGAGCTCCTTCCTCCATGACATGGGGTGTCAGTCCCAAGACCGATGAACAGATGTTCTGAGGCCAGGCTTGGCTGTGGTTGGAGGAGTCTGGTCTGCAGGTGAGCGAGGTGAGGTGTGGGTGGCATCTGTGGCGTGGGTGGCATCTGTGGTGTGGGTGGCATCTGTGGCATGGGTAGCATTGGTGGCATCGTTCGCATTGGTGGCATCAGTGGCATCGGTGGCGTACGATGAACCTGTGCCTGGACTGGGAAGGTCCCTGTGCTGCTGGACTCCTGGTAGCCATGCATTGTTAGGTGAGGGCCTGTGGAAAGCCTTGGAAGGGCTGTGGACATACCTGGGGTGGAGAGCAGACTGGACTGGTAGAAGAGGTTCATCTGGGCCTGGAGGGTTGTGCAGAAGGACCGGTGATCCTGTCCTTGATCACCTGGTACTGGGATTCGGAAATGTCCATGAGGGTCTGGTTGACGTAGGTGAGGAAAAGGTTTGCGGTTGAGGATGGTATGTGGTGTGTACCAGCTGAGAGGAGGAGATCTACACTGCTTTTGATGGTGTCCTGATCTCCACGCAGACAGTGTGGCTTGCTCCTCCGGTCTGCCTCTCTGCCTGCTTTCTGTGAGGTGGAGCTGGGGGGGACTGTGGGTTTGCTCTGGTGGAAGTGCCTCTCCTTGCTCCCACTGCGTCAGGGGGTCCTCCACGTGCTCCGCCACGGGGAGTGCAGCTGTCGGGGGGGGTGTCTCCGTCGTGGACGCTCCACAGATACCTGCCTGGACACAGGAGCTGACTCTTGGCCGAAGAGGATTGGCTCTCGGTGGGCTGCCTGAGAGAGAGGTGTGCAGAGGGCTGCTCCCTCGGTGGCGGATCTCACCCTCCAAGAAGCTGCACTTGGCCATCACGTAGGTCTCTCCCGGTCCGTCGCTTGACCGTGGCCTGGCCAGATTTCTTGAGGTGCAGCTTCCCGTACAGAGTGTGCATGTGTTTCCACCAGTCGAGAGGAACCTCTGAAGTGTAGCCCAGGCTCTCCACCTTCTCTCTCCAAGCAGCCTGCTTCCTTTTGGTGTCTCAATAGAACCTGTGTCCCTTCCGCCATAGATATTCATTCTCCCTCAGCCATTCGAGGCACCTCATTCTCATGTTCCTCTTCGATGGAGTATTGCCTCCTCTCCTGTTCACACGTATGCCTCTTCCTCCTCTGGCGGGGCCATCTGGGCCCTCATCAGAGGGGCTTCAAGGTTCTAGAGGCTGCTCCACCACACCACCAGCAGCAGCAGCAGCAACAACAAATAGCAGCAAAAGCAGGGACCAGCAGCACCAGCAGCACCAGCAGCACCACCGGGACCAGGATCATCAGCAGCAGAGTAAGCACCGGCAGCAACCAGCAGGACCAGCAGGACCAGGAGCACCAGCGCAGAGTAAGCACCAGCAGCACCAACAGGACCAGCAGGCCCAGAGACACCAGGAGCACCAGGAGCACCAGCAGGACCAGCAGAAGCACAGCACCAGGTAGCAGCACAGCAGAGTAAGCACAAGCAGAAGACACAGCAGGAGCAGCGCCAGCAGAAGCCCCAACACCATAAGATTCAGCCCGAGCAGCAGAAGCCCCAGCAAAAGCAGAGTCAGGGCCAGGGGGTGGGATGGTTGCCCTGCCCTTCTTGCCAGGGCTGGCAGCAGATGGCTGAGGCTTTCTCTTCTTCCCCATGGTTGTTGGCTGGCTGGAACGTGTCTGGCAGCAGTCTTCCTCTGAATGGTGACCTGCTGCGAGCTGCTTCCCTTTATATCCACGGGGCTGCACAATGCATCCCCTCCCCGCATGCACAGTGAACGCTTTGCATCTGCAGGCATCCGCTAGGCATCCTCTTTGGCTTCCGTGATGCATCCGCTTCATCCGCTAGGCATCCGTCTGCATCCGTTCCTTCCGTTGCGCGCACTTCGCTTGTGCTCCCCGGAAGCCCTGCGGATGTGCCATCTGCTTTCATCCGCTTCCATCCGCTAGGCTCTGTGGAGCATCACTTTACATGCTGGCTACATCCTCCCCCTCCGTTCCTTTCCGTTGTTGTCCCGCTCTGCTTATGCAAATTCGGGGCAGTTTTGAGAGCGGATAACAACGGATGGAATATTTCTCATCGCTGTGCCCTTTTTACATACATTTTGCATCTGTCGGCTATGTGACAGGTCCTTTAGTTACAAAGTTCCAGTTAAAATGTTCTTTTAAAAGTCCTGTTAAAATTAACTTTAGTCCTTTAGATTCCAGCTATCTCCTCCTTCCAAATCCTGTCTTATTCTCTTCCTCTCCTTCCCACTTACAGCAAAAAATAAAAATAAAAAAATTCTTCTCTTTTTTTTTTTCCTTTTATATTCAGAATCTTTATTATCCCTTAGCATTGTTTTCCAGCTTAAATACCTGTTGATGCTAAAGCAAATTTTTCCAATTTCTCATTCATCTCTGTTTACTGTCAATGTAAGGAAGAAGAATGAAAAAAATTTTTTTTTCCCTTTTCGCTTTCATTCGCTGATTCCAAATCTTCTTTGGAGGAGATGTAATCCTTTTAAAAATTTGAGTTCCAGGATGCCTTAATTGTTATTTCTTATCCCGGTCAGTCAAAACTTTCACTCAGCACTTTCTTCCTCCTGCACATTCTTCTCCAGATGAGGATTCTTTGAGGTGCCATTTCTGACCGCCACTCTACCGCCTTTGGGAAAGGGAGTTTAGCCAGCTGGGGAGAAAGATGAGGCTTCCTCGACTCTGCTGGAATCTCCCCGTCTTCACCGACCTCTATGGGGTGGCTTAGCCCTGAAGGAAGCAGCTGTCTCGGGGTGCTTCCGGGCGAACCGCGCCCAGGCAGAAACCGCACACGACCGCAGACTTCTGCCTTTCACCGAAGCCCTGTAAACCGGAAGTTCCTCCATCCATTGTTTGTTGTCCTGCTCTCTCTGGTGCTTTGGAGAATAAGTTAACCCCCTTTTTCTTTGTGGCAGCCCCTCAAATACTGGAAGACTGCTATCATGTCACCCTGGTCCTTCTTTTCTCCAGACTGGCCATACACAATTCTTGCAACTTTTCTTCATATGTTTTTGTGTCCAGGCCTTTAATCATCCTAGTTGTTCTTTGCACTTTTTCTGTATCCCTTGTTCAAAAATATCCTTCAAAATGTCTTGTGTTAAAATATTTTGATTCATTCTGGATTTGTAAGTTGTGCGGGAGTGTAAGGTTCATCTATTTTTTAAAGAGTTCAAAACAAGCATTTTCCTACAGGGAGGATTTTATTGTTAACTCTAAAAATTTATTTTAAATTTATCTGGAACATTAGTCCATTTAGTCCACTTTCTAAAGTGAAAGATTTAATCTCCTCTTGTTGTTTATAAAAATTGTTTTTAAAACTTGTATTTGAGTCTTTTGTTAAGAAAATTTGCCAGCGCTTTAAAACTTGTCAATCTAAAGCTTCCGAACAGCTGAATTGGTATTCAGTTAAGCAGTCAAGCAATTCCCAAATCTGATTAAAAAGGAAGAATGTGAACACAGAGTCTTTTCAGTGGTTCTGACTGATAACATAAGGGCTATTTCCTCATCTCCCAGAGGTTTAAATCAGCTTTCTTATAGTCTCCTTGTGAAGAGCAACTATTTGGAGCATTTGTGGGCAACCTCAAGTTCTTTCATTGTCCAGAGAGGAATTAGCAAACTGGCTCTTGCATTTCACTGTTGTTAGTCTACAATTTGTTCCCTGGCTGTCCAAGAAAATGCAAGGCAGATTTCAACACCACTTTACCTTGTATCTGACCCATCTGACCCATAGTGACATACTAAGGAGGAAGCATCATGCATGAAATAGATTTGAAGTTCACTGTCATCGAGAGATGAATGAAGCTGTCTGCTAGCAGTTTATACTGTATATCCTTACATTCCATTGTGTCATTCCAAATCAATCTGTGACCTGAGAAGAAATTAGTATGACCATATCGATGAATTTTAAAATATATGACCTCTTAACATTTACTGGATTCTAGGAAAGATTGTGGCAATTTTCCAGTAGTACAGTAGTCCCTGACCTAACAATCATTTGTTTAATGACTACTCAAAGTTACAATGGCACTGAAAAAAGTGACTTACAAGTGGTCCTTATACTTATGACAAGTGCAATCTCCCATGATCATAGGAACAAAATTTGGGTATTTGGCAATTGGAATGCATTTGGGGTGTCCCAGAGGTATGTGATCATCATTTGCATCTTCTATCCTAGCCACTTTTTACAGAGGCACGAATGAGAACGTTTTTACAAACTGCATCACTATTTGGTTTGGTGGCAGCAGCGCCTCAGATAGAAAGTTCCTACAAAGAGTGGTGAGGACAAGGAGAATAGCACAGGAAGCTCACTTCCTGTCATTCAGGATACTGCTTATAAGTGCTATGTGCTTAGAGCTCAAAGCATGGTTAGAGACCCCACACACCCACCTTATGATCTGTTTCTGTTGCTCCCCTCTGGGAGGAGGTTTGAAAATATTTGTAGTTGGACTGCCAGATTCTGTAACAGCTTTGTTCCCTTGGCTGTCTGGTAAACTCACAAGATTCATTTTTCTCACCATGTACATATATACATGCAAACTACACTGTGTTGTTTCTCTGTGTCATCTAATATATGTGGGTACATACATACTTTTGTATTTATTTATCTTATGTTTATGTTTATATTAGAGGTAGAGATTCTTTGAGAGATGTTGCTGTCCTATTCTCTGTTCTATTCTATATTCTATTCTATTCTATTCTCTATTCTATTTTCTATTTTTCTAGGTTCTATTCTATTCTCTGTTCTGTTCTGTTCTCTATTCTATTTTCTATTTTTCTAGGTTCTATTCTATTCTCTGTTCTATTCTATTCTCTATTCTATTTTCTCTATTCTATTCTTATTCTATTCTGTTCTATATTCTCCTCTCCTCTCCTCTCCTCTCTTCTCCTCTTCTCTCCTCTTCTCTTCTCCAATCTTCCCAGGCAGCTTCCAACAAGCAAAGCCAATGGGGGAAGCTTAACAAACAATTATTTCACTTACCAACGCAGTGATTCACATATCAGCCATGGCAAGAAAGATAGTAAAATCAGGTATGACTCCCTTAACAATCACCTTGCTTAACAACTGAAATTCTGGTCCCAACTATTGTTGTAAGTTGAGGACTACCTATATGAAGATTTGGCAAGGGGTTGGCTTGTTGCATTGACAAGTGAAAAACTGAGATTTCTGAGGAACTCCATGTCTGACTTGCTCTTATTTTTAGCATGGAAAAGTACATGCCTAAATGGATTAGTTCTTTGGCTTATTTTTCCAAAGATCAACAGATTTAATTGTTAAGTAAATGGATTATCTGAAATATCCAAAGCAGAGGTGTCCTTAGCGCATGGCAGAAAAAAATCAAGATAGTGCCTGGGACAGTCTGATTGAAGGCTCTGCCTGGTTTTGTTGTGTATATCATGTGTGGCAACATAAAAAAACAACAGGCAAAACTTTGATTGCCTCTTTACAGCTGGTATCTTAACTTCTTAAACTGTGCCCCACTTGGGGTTGTCTCATACAACCCCAAGCAGTTCAATTATAAATATTAGACATAAATTTGCTGCATCTTTTAGTAAGCAGAATTTGTCTTACTGCCCTCGCTCTCAATTATAATAGCATGACCATAGAATTTTAGAATATCTGGGGACAGTTCTCTGTTTCTGTCACTGTTTCTGTCTCTGTCTCTCTCTGTCTCTGCCTGTCTCTGTCTGTCTCTCTGCTTCTCTCTGTCTCTGTTTCTCTGTCTCTCTATCTCAGTTTCTCTGTCTGTCTCTGTCTGTTTCTCTGTCTCTCTCTTTCTGTCTCTGTCTATCTCTGTTTCTCTCTCTGTCTCTCTCTTTCTATCTCTGTCTCTCTATCTCTGTTTCTCTCTCTGTCTCTGTCTCTCTCTCTCCTCTCTCTCTCTCACACACAAGCTTATGACCCTTGAGAAACAATCAAACATGGGTTCTGTATCTGAGAGCAGAGATATTGGAATTCTTTTGTATTTTTGGAAAACTGTTGAAAATCCTTGGTCAGCTTTATTCAGTATGTAAATTATCTTTGATGAGTAATAGTAATAAACTAGTAAGGAGTTTAAATTGGCAGCAAACAGCACTCCTTACTAGCTCTGATGATGTTACCTAGTTGGATAATGAAACATCTGCAAGAAAACAAGCAAGCTCAGAGAGCATCAAGGACCCATCAATTCAACCCTGAGCTACAAAGAGTCCTTTATTGGTCTCTTTCATGTTTTTTAAATCCTTCCTTCCTTCCTTCCTTCCTTCCTTCCTTCCTTCCTTCCTTCCTTCCTTCCTTCCTTCCTTCCTTCCTTCCCAGCCAGTATGTAAATTCTCTTTGATGTTTTTAGATTTATTCTCTCTCTCTCTCCCCCCCCTCCCTCCTTCCCTCCCTCTCCTTTTCACTCTTTCTTTCACCTTTTCTCTCTTGTAATAACTCAGATGTTCAGGGGAGGGAGAATCAATTAGCCTCCCTGGCATTGTCTCCCCCCCAAGATCCTGAAGGAAATGAGGCACTTTTGAACATCCATCTCTTTGGAGGTTTGTTCTTCTGCTCTTGATTTCTTAACAGAAATGATTACATCTATTAAATAAAAAGGTCTAGACACAAAAGAGATGAAATTGATGCCAAGCAAAGACATTTTTCTATGTTTTTTTTCCTAGTAGCTCTCTTTCTATTGGATTAAAAATAGTTTTGGTTTAAATATTCTTTCAATGAAGAAGATAGTTTTGGAGAATGCTTTTAAAGGATTGGGATGGGATGTTCTTGCCTTTTGGGCAAGAGGGTTTCCTAGTCCAGCTGGCAACACCCAGTCACACACCATGCCCCCCAGCCCTTGTAACCCCTGCCTCCTGCTCATTGCACGCAACATCCACTGTGCACTGCCACCAATTGCCCGCTGTCCCTCCCAATGCCATTGTTGCCACCCGCTTCTCAATTGGTAGGCATCTACTTGTCTGGTGCAGTGAAATATCTGGGCAAAAACTATGCATTAGGCAATGGGCCTGGATGAAGAGCTGGGGGTGGAGAGCCAGGGGGCCGTTGGTGCTGGAGAATAGCCAGCAGAGGGCCTGCAGAGGAGGAAAGCCCGCTGTAGTTTGGCAGCAATTGGGTGGGAATAAACCAGGGGGGCGATTCAACTGGTTCGGTGAGCATGCATGTGTGCACCAAACACGCACTTCGCAAGCAAGCAGAGCATTTGCTACTGACCTTCTCCAGCAATCCCTGTGTGTTAAACAGCTGACATGTGGAAATCCACTGTGCCACATGAATCAGCTGATCTAGAAAACAGGATATAAAGCACAACCTAGAACCCAACAGCTGATCATCAGAGCAAAGTGAACCAGTTCACTCCCAGCTGATCCTTGGAGCTACGGTTCACCTGAAGTGGGCCAAACCGGTAGAATCCCACCCCTGGAATAAACATTCGAAGCAGTTTAGTCTTCTCTTGCTCTGGAAGTGCAGGAAAAGCAAAGCATCTTTTGCAGCACAGATTGACATGCCCAGGGTGATTCTTACGCTCATGGAGATTGTTAGTAATTTAAATTGGGATGAATGCTGAGACCTGGTGATGATCTCACCACTCCCCCACCCCTTGGGACTTGGCAGGCATTCGGGATTGATTGATTGATTATAAACCATCACAACTCTGTTGACTTGTAATATTTAGTGCCAGCCTTTCTTTCATTTTCTCAAGCCAAAAGGTCTCATTTAGTCAGTCTTTTTAGTACTGATCAGTATGACAAGCTTCTCCCTGCCTCTCAGGTGCCCTGTTTATAATGAGCCCAAATAATAAGCTACGTGGAAATCTGACTTGCGCACTTCTTGCCTGAATGACGACTGCAAAATCTAGACGACTCTTCGTGTTAATATTTTTTTAAAAAAGGAGATGTATGGTAACAGAAAATCAAAACCGGAACTGGGGAGAAGGCATGAGAGGGAGATTCCATCAATTTCCTCTGTGAAATAACACTGACACTCGTTATCATTCAGGTGGTAACCTCAGAGCTTCCCTCGACTTGTGCCCGGGATTGCTTGCTGTTGAAGAGGATGCAGATCTTTCCTGCCATGGTCATCTTACAGAAAATCAGGATGTAGGCGAGTGGGGAAACTAATTAAACAGAAATGCTACACTTTGCTAAATGCAGTGCTGGAGATTTATGGCAATTCCAACAGTGTTCAGTTTGAAGACTATAAATATATTTTCCTACTAGGAAGATGTCTGTCAAGATTCCAAGTAACACACCCATGGCAAACGAAACTCAGAGGCAGGTAGATTCCTCAAAGAATAATTTTATTTAGATGTATCATATAGGCACAGTTCTGGGGAAAACCGACTCTGAAGGTTACTGCAGTTTTCACTGAATTAAAAGTAAAAGTTTCCTCCCTTTTCCAAACTATCAGTCACATGGTCCAATCGAAGTGCCACCCGGTTGCCTGGTAACTTCACTCCTTTCTCTCTGTAGAAATGTCCTTGCTTCCCAGGAGAAAATCTTTTGTTTTGGCTATAAAGCCCCAGCTATCTCTATTCCCTCAGCTCCAATGTGGCAACACTGAAGCTTCAAAATGGCTCCACTCAGATCAGATCAGTGATGGGATTCAATTTTTTTTATTACCAGTTCTGTGGGTGTGGCTTGGTGGGCATAGCTTGGTGGATGTGGCAGGGGAAGGATACTGTTACATCTCTATTCCCTCCCCACTCCTGTGGGAAAGTTACTGCAAAATCCCATTCCCTCCCTATCCCACTAATCTGCTTTCCAGCTCTGTTCTCCTGTGCAGGGCAACCAAAGGAGACCCAGCCGATCAGCTGAGACTCAATAAGAGGCAGAGAAGAGATGGGGGTGGGGCCAGTCAGAGGTGATATTTGCCGGTTCTTCAAACTACTCAAAATTTCTACTACTGGTTCTCCAGAACTGGGCAGAACCTGCTGAATACCACCTCTGGATCAGCTTCATGGTTGACAATGCCATTCTTGGATGGAAATCTAATTCTGTTTCTCATTCTTTGTTAATAGCAGAGATGCATCTTCAATTGAGCATTCATGTGTGGTTCCTTGTTTGAGTTATCAACATCCTGTAGTTCTGAGGAAAATCTTAAATGCATCATCTAATCTTCTTTTTCTTAGGTTGCCTGAAAGGTATGGCATCAGATGGAATTTCAGATAGGCTTTGTGGAATCTGGAAAGCTCATAGGCCCATTCAGTTTGATAAAGGCCCGGTCCCACTGCACTTACGGATGCAAAGAGGATGTAAAACGTTAAAAAAAGCTTGCCATCCATTGGAAGAACGCATATGCACTCTGCTTGTGTAGCTGCACTTGCAGTTACAGTGTTCCATACTACATACTATATCGCATCGCGAGCATGGTCTTGAATCCTACTGCGATTTCATCCACGCAAGAAGTTTTGAGCTGCACAAAACTTTGGTAATGGAATGAACTTTCCGCCATGTACGCGATGTAAATCCGTGACATATGAGCGAACAAACGTTCTATGTCCGTTTAGTCATGTGTGTAAATGTCTGCTGTATCCTCTCTGCATCCTCTGGGCATCCTCACAAATCACATCCAACTGCAGCTGAAATGGAAAGAGGGAGGAGAACCAAAAGGTATGAACATTACCCATGGCGCGAGAGCATCGTGATAGATAGAGCCATCGGCAGTGAATAGATAACAGGATTGTGGCAGTGAAGTGCGGTTTGCGCATCTGAATGATAAAGATGGCTGGCGTGTGTGGCTATGCCTTCTCGTGTTCCGGTATGAAGGTTGTGTCCAGTGGATAGCATTCGCGCTTCTAATGCCGCTGATCTGCATTTCCTGACGTTACGGCATGATGGTAATCCCGCCGGAAACCCGTTCAGCAGGGTGTCCATTACGTGCCAGTTCGAATGCCCGACTGTGTTGTGACTATCCGAGCTAAGGCTTCCTTCATGCGATACAGTCCATTGAAAGCATCCGCATTACATACCTACTCGCAGAGTCCGGCTTCTATAATTCTCTTGCTCTTTCGATCCATTCTGTTTCAATGCAAGATTATTCAACCACTTTTTTGGAGGGCCGGATTGACGAAGCGGAGTGGGAGCTACCTACCGTTCTGTTTATGCAAATTTTCACCACTTTTTGGAGCGGATGACAACGGATGGAGCTACCCCCGAAATTTTGCTCGTCTGCTGTGTCCTTTATGCATACGTTTTGCGTTCATCAGCCAGTGGGACTGGGCCTTAAGAGAGAATTTGCTTTCAAACTTCTAAGGAGAACTTGCATGAAGTTCCCATGGGTGGAGAAGTCCTGGGATTGTTACTACTGTATAAGAGAGCAAAGAATTGTGTGCAGCTGCATTAGCAGACTTTGTCAAAATGATGAAATAAATTTGCAACAACATGGCACAAGATCCACTCCTTGCAGGCACGCAAGCAATGTCATGATTGTAAAAATAATAAAGCTGGGATATCAATTAACCAATCAATCAAAATACATGGACAGGGCTTGTGTCCTAATAGTCCAACATTATTTTCATCATGTAATTCCCTCTCCCACCTTCAGGACAACATTGATTAAGTCTTTTTATGGCAGTTGTCTACAACTCTCTTGGTTTCTCCTCTATCCCAAGGGAAGACAAGGGGACCACTCTTCCCATGGAACATCTTCTGGAGTACTACTCTGCCTCTGCTAAGAGGGAAGCCTGCTCTTGAGAAGTGATTGGAGAATGCCTCCTCTTAAAGAAATGTTCCAACTAATTATTTTCCTTAGCACTGTTACTGTCCATCTTTAAAGAATGATTAATTAAAAAATGCCTTCCCTTGGATGGAGGCCATAATGTTGGTCCTAACTTCAAAGTACTTGAGAAGAAGCCTTTCAGGATCCTACTTGACTGAAAGTCTTCTCAAGTACCTTGAAATTAGGACCAACAATCCAGAAATGAAGTTATCTTGGAAACAGTCCAGTGGAACTCTAGGGTTGCTTGGAAAGCTACTAATTTTCCCAATTGCTGGAGGAAGAACAGGATTTGGTGCCAAGTTGTGAGTATCATCATCTTCAACCCTCCTGATTTTCTGGGGAGCATTTGAAGCAACCACATGACACGTGACGTGAACCATGGATGTGATTAATATTGCTTCTATTATTCTAAAGATACTTTTTTTTGGCACTGTAGATTTCTCCAAATGCTTCCTGAATTTATGATCACTTTTTGTTGCTGTTGCCATGGACAACAGCTTGTTAAAATCCCTAGCAACATATAGGCTGCTACATACATGGAAATTAGGTGCATACTTATCAACCTTAGAGTCATAAAAAGGCCCAATTTATTAACTATATGGTGAAAGTGACACCTTAACAGTCCAAGGATGTGAAATGGCACATTCATTTGCATGTTGTGTGTAGGGAGAGTGGAGGGCTAACTCCAATGCTAAATCTGAACTTTTATAGCTGCCATCAAATTATGATATATGTGGGGGACATCATTAGGACTAGATGAAATGGGCTGAATTTTAAATAACATCTCATAGATGTAGATAGCCCATGTCCTGCAAATATTTCCTACCTGATCTTAAATAGTAGCCAAGAGGATACTGGGAAGCTCAAGAGTTCAATTAAAATCCTGTCAGCTCTTGTATTGCACATTTGTTGGCTTACGTTTAGGAAAAAGCAATAGATTTCAAGGGCATAAAGGCCAGTTTTGAAACATCTCTCTCTGGACCCTTCCATTAACAGAATTTTAAATAGAGTCATGAATACTGAGTTCTTTTTAAAGGTAGATGGTGGAGCAATCCTATCCCACACAACGGGGCTGTTTCATTGCAGGCAATGCAAAGCTTTGCTCTTGAAAATGGACAAATTAACAAGAATCTTTGGAAGGCATGCACAGGGCAGGATAATTAATTTATTTAACCAAACAACAGAGGATAACAGAGTTGTAAGGGACCGTTGTGATCTTCTAGTCCAACCCTCTACTCAAGCAGAAAACACTATACAATTCTGTTGCTTAAGGCCCTGTCACCCATGTTTCCTATCACAGTTGTTATATCGCTCTCCAAAAAGGATGGCAAACAATTTGCCCACTCATAATCCGGAAGACGCGAATTAACACGGTCACGGGAGGCGAGAACGCAGGGCCAGCATGCGACCAATGCTGGACGATGGACGTGACCTAGCTAAAGCGCCCAGCGAGAAGGAAAGCGGAAATCGACACATCCGCAGCGGCTTCCGAGGGACGGTCACAGCAACACGCGCGACGCGGCTAACAGACATCATACAGCGGATGCAGAACGGAATCAATGCAGCCAGCGGATTGCAAGCGGACAAACTTCGTATCCAACACATGCTACAGCGGAAGCACTAACAGCATCCGCCTAGCGCGCTGTTAATTCGCCGCCATGCGGGAACGACCTGCATTGCGCAAAGCCCTAGCGTCAGACCACGTAACCGTGCATAAGCCAGCTCGGAAGCAGTCAACCATTCAGAGAAAGACCCTCTACGCCAGGCACCACATCGACTAGCCTTTGCCTGTTCCTTCGCTCTGCCATGCTCATGTCCTTGAAAACAGCCTTGCGCTGCCACCGCCCACACCTTCCTGCCATCGGGCCTTCGGCTGACACTGCTCTGCCTGCAAACAAGACCTGCCCTGCCCAAGCTCTGCCGCTGCGCAAGCCCTTTGGCTGTCGCCTGCCTTCTCTCGCCAGCCTTGGCTGCCTGCCTCCCTGGCAAAGCCTCTTCCTTCCAATGCCTTGGTTCCCTTCAGCCTTTCCCTGCCTCCCACGCCCACGCAACCCCCAACAACTCAGGACCCTGATAGCACAGCACAGCTCTGCAAGCAGCACTTACTGCTGCCCAGCCACTTCGGCAAGAGGAGGACACAGCAGACGCTTAACGCATCCCGAGACCCCCTGGCCCTCCAAACTCTGGTTCCTGCACCTGGGGCGCTTCATGCAGCCACAGGCTCGCTCTCGATCTGCGGTGGTCGGCTCGCGGGCTTCTGACATGCTGTCTCGCTTCTGGAGGCAGCTGATGACAAGTACCTCCCCAGCTCACACAGTCCACCCTCCACAGCACCTGCCACAACCTCCTCACCCCCTGGCGGACCCTGACCGCCGACCTAAGAGGAACAAGTACCAAGAGGACGTCATTTTTGTCCTTATAGCTTGTTAGCTTAATAATACAAATGTCATACTTTTATTCACACCACTCTGCTATCAATATTTCTTTGTTTTCAACTAAAGTCTTGCTGGAGAACTTTAGAAACATGGACTTTAAGCCTTTGCTCATGCTTTGTGGCAATGCGGTTTAAGAGAGCCTTGGGCTATGGGCCAGGCGATCACCGTTGCCTATGATGGAGCAAGGGACACTATTGCATAATCGCGTGAATATAGCATGTGGGACATGCGGCAGGGTAAGGACTACGTTTCGGGTATGGTGTAAATTAGGCGCAGTGGGACAGTAGAGAAAGCCTCCAGTGCAAGCCAATAGGGGCGATCCTGTATGGATCCACGCCTCCTCCAGAATGCCCACACCTTATGGAACCTTAACTTATCACTATAACTGAATGCTACATCGATTTCATCCCACAACATAGTCAACACATTAAACAACCATCTCCTTACTATTAAAATGCCTCTGTTCATTTGTAGGCCACGCTCACAACAATCCACATGCCCAATTATACTCGCATCAGTTGATTGTGCAGACACAGGTTGCATGAACCGGCACAGACCATGCCAATTAAGTCAACATCTATCATAAACCCGTCCCTTCCACTCCACCCGCTCCAGCAGCTGGGGTAGTTCCTGCACCCAGTGTTTCCAGTGAGTTGCCGCCATAGCTTCTTCCCTATACACCATGATAGCTTTGCGCGCCCTTGCACTATCCCACCAGCTAATACTATCACACGTTTTACGCCGTTGCCTCCATTCACCAGGCTCCCAGTGTCCCCATCTGCTTGCCTGCGGAGTGTCCACGGCCTGTTCTGCATCAGACTAGCAGTCCAGCCAGCGACAACCCAGCCGGACAACAAACCAATCAAGGTCAAAAGCGCGCCTGATCAAGATAACGCTGCCGCATAGCAGACTTGTCGAAGGAGCACAGCAACATCCATGAATCCTCCTCAGCGCCAGGTCTGAATGCGAGACTGCTTGCATCGGGCTGGTTAGAGAAGCATCCTGGCAACCTGCTTCGGCCGACAGGATGCCAAAGACGGTTCTCCAACCACCCAGCCCTTGCCGCTGGACAGCCTGCTGTACATTGTGACAGACATCTCTCTTCACACAGCGTGACGGCCATCTCTGGAAAGTTGCTAACGGCTTTCATGGACGTAGATTCTGAGGGAAGGAACGCGCCCGTCATCGCGCCTCCACGATGACAAGTACGGCACATCTTTTGCTGCTGTCCGGATTGGGCAGGGCGGTCTGCAGCATCTAGTGAAGTCCGTCATCGATTGACGGTTGTTGTCATCCAGCATCCCTTCCTTGCAGCGGTGACTCGGCATTGTATAGCCTGCGGCCCATCTGAACTTAGATTGAGACCGACTGCAACTGACAGGCAATCGAGTAAATTCATGAACTTGTAGTTAGCACCATCGACTCATTGTGCACAAGAGGGACAATGCTGCAAGAAAGCTCTTGTTAGTTGAAATAAGGTGGACCCCGATCTTTGGCTAGCGCACTTTGCAGCCGTGCTTGCCCATCGAATGACTCCAATCGGTTGGTAGTGGGAAGTCCAATCCTCTGATACCACTTGGCTCTTGCAACTTACTTTCCAGCCTTCTTCAGTGGGACGGCGCCACTGGAGCGACTCCTCCTTGTAATTCTTCGAAGCATGCGCCTGCACCACTTCTACTGACCACCTAATGCTGCATGGTGCTTGGGGGAGCACCCTCCAGCCGCTACTGCGCATTGCTCTCTGTTATGGTGGCTTCCCTGAGGCCAACGGTGGCACAGAGTGCGCTAGGCCACCTTTGAGCCCAGGTTCCAGCTCCTGGGCCATAAGTTGGATAGTTTGCCTTAGCGTCAAACCTCGGGTTCAGCTGCTGCACAACTTGTCAAACAAAAGCGACTGTGTTTACGTATCCACGCGTGCGACGATGGCACTAGGCCATAGCTGTGGAAGACGAAAGAGTCAGCATGATCGGCTGCAGAGGTCCCGCACCAGCATTGAGCTGCAGTATCGACAAGTGAGGACTACCAAAAGATGTAGTTGCTCCGCCTTATTTACATTAGCATATGCTATAGGCTATGTCCCTTTCGCATTCCTCTAGGTATCCTAGTCTCAGCACATCCTCTTAATATTCCGAGAGTAGCCGGATCTCCCTCCTGCGAACGCTTTTTCCGTTTTGTTAAACGCTCCTGTGATCACTTGGACATACCGATTCTGCCATCCGCTTCCGATCAAATACCGTTCCTCCGCCTTTCCTCCCTGCGTCACGTCCAGCGGATGCATAGTTGCAGCAGGATCGCGGAACAACAGATTCGCCTAGCGGAGTGGTGTTATATCGCGGATGCGTAGACGGGTATGCCGATAGCGACTATGCAGACAACGGAACGCAATTGGATACATTTTCCATGCAAAAGTCTTTGGGCAGCCCAAAACTTTCTTAGCAGCCATGAAACGTCAAATAGACAGTATGTCTGGACAGATAAGATGAGGAAAGCACAAACGGAGCAGTGAGTACATCGCCGCTTAACCTGGCAAGCTTTTTTGTCCGTTTTACATCCTCTTTGCATCCGTTGGTGCAGTGTGACATGGGCTTTACTTTTCAGCCCTATTCCACAGCATTGTTGTTGGAAAGATAAAATGAAGAATTCCCAATGTAGTTTGAGTCATCCGTACCTGACATGCTACCTTCAGATATGTTGGATTTCATCTCTAAACCTCAGGCAGTGCAATAAGCCAATAGTCATGGGCGCCTTGGGTGGGTACAGTCCCAAAACAACTGGATCAACTGGAACACCATCAGTGGCATTGACAAATTTGCCATCAGTCAATTGCAGAAGGCAATTGCTTGGAACAACTTCCATCTTGCAGTGATATCTGTAACACCATCAAACATCCAGAGTTGCCTATCGCAGGTCCTTGGTGAGGATTCAATAGGTAGACAAAAATGCCAAACCCAGTCTGAAATTTGTCTTCAGTGCATAAGCTCTCAGTGTACATAAAAAATACATTCATCCAGAATCATAAGATACAACACTCAGTGATAGAAAACCCAAATCTGACTTCCCACGTGGCATGGCTTGGTGGGCATGGCTTGGTGGGCACTGCAAAATCCACATTTCCTCCCCACTCCAGGGGGAAAGTTACTGCAAAATCCCCATTCCCCACCCCCCCACCCCACTAACCTACTTTCCAGTTCCACTCTCCTGTGCAGGGCAATCAAAGACCCAACCAATCAGCTGGGACTCAGAAGGCAGAGAATAGATGGGGTTGGTGGGGCCAGTCAGAAGTGGCATTGGACGGTTTTATGAACTACTCAAAATTTCCACTACTGGTTCTCCAGAACTGGTCAGAACCTGCTGAACCTCTGCTTCCTTCCCTTTGTTCCTCTCTTCCTTCTCCCCTCCTCTCTTCCTTCCCCTTTCCTCTTTTCCTTCCCTTTGTGTTCCTCTCTTCCTTCTCCTTTTGTTCCTGTCTTCCTTCCAGTGGTGGGATTCTAATTTTTTTTACTACTGATCCTGTGGGAGTGGCTTGGTGGATGTGGCTTGGTGGGCGTGGCAGGGGAAAGATACTGCAAAATCCCCATTCCCTCCCCACCCCACTAACCTGCTTTTCAGCTCCATTCTCCTGTGCAGGGCAACCAAAGAAGATCAGCTGGGACTTGGAAGGCAGAGAATAGATGGGTGCAGGGCCAGTCAGAGGTGGAATTGGCCGGTTCTCCAAACTACTCAAAATTTCCGCTACCGGTTCTCCAGCACTGATCAGAACCTGCTGAAGACCACCTCTGTTGTTGTGCCTATCCTCCCTTCTCACTGCCCTCTTGTTCCCACAAATGCCCATCCCACCCCCCTCTGTGGCAGCCCTCAATCTAAGTCAAGATGGATCTGGGGCTGACATGGTGAAGATATCAGTGGCTACAAGGTGGTGAAACCTTTGCTGTCAACCTGACACTGGTTCAACTTGAATGCCAACAGCTCCAATCAGAGACATCAAAGTGTTTGAATGTGCACAAGAAAAAGGAAAGGAAAGAGGTGCTGGTGACAGAATGGCAGGGAAGCCACCAGAGAAGGACAATGCCCATGGGATGACAGCAAGGGAAGAACTGAGAGACCAGTTCTGCTCTGAAGTCATCAGTTGAACCCTTCAATCATTATAGTTAGCTTCTCTTAAGGGAAGAGACAGGGGACCAAATGGCCAGGTTGCCAGGGGTGGGCTTCAAAAATTTTAGCAACAGGTTCTCTGCCTAGTTGTTGGATGGGCGTGGCCAGGATGGGCATAGCCTAGTTGGCCTCCTGCACCACAGCAGGTGGGGGTTGCCATCCCCAGGCTCCGGAGGCTTTCTGCAAGGAAGAAATGGACCCATTTCTGGCCTTCCTGAACTTCTGGGAGACCCATTTTTTATCCTCCTTGAGCCTCCGTGCATGCCTTGCACTTACCTGCATCCAAAACAGGTCATATTGGGATTCCTGGGAGGGAAGGGCAGGGGAGGGCAGGGACAGCCAGAAGTGGGATTTGGGGGTTCTCCGAACTGCACAGAGTCTTAGTTAGAGGTTCTCCCGAACCCCTGCGAACTTCCAGCAGTCTAACCATACAAGTTGTGTGAAAAGACTTAAGCCATCATCCTTCTCAATTTGCCCTTTGACTTCCTGAGACCCACTCACCCATTAGAAGGACAAGCCAGATACTGGTTTTCTTGCATTATTAGAAACCATCAAGTTTAATCAAGGAGTGAAAGCAACCTAGAACTAAGGAGGAATTTCCTGACAGTGAGAACAATTAACCAGTGGAAAGATTTGCTTTTAGAAAGTTATGAGTGCTTCGTTACTGGAAAATATTAAGAAGAAACTGGACAGCCATTTGTCTAAAATGGTATAAGATCTCCTGCTTGAGCAGCGATTTGGACTAAAAGGCTAGAGATTAAGATTGCCAATGCAATCCTAAATTGCATTAACAGAGGAATACAATCAAGATCAAGGGAGGCACTAATACTACTCTATAAAACCTTAGTAAGACCACACCTAAAGGACTGCATTCAGTTTTGGTCACCACACTATAAAAAAGACATTGAGACTCTAGAAAGAGTGCAAAGAAGAGCAACCAGGATGATTAGGGGACTGGAGGCTAAAACATACAATGAATGGTTGCAGGAACCAAGCCTGGCTAGTCTAGTGAAGAGAAGGACCAGGGGAGACAGGAGAACAGGGTTCCAATACTTGGGGGGCTGCCACAGAGAGGAAGAGGTCAAGCTATTTTCCAAAGCCCCTGAAGGCCAGACAAGGAATAATAGTTGGAAGCTGATCCAGGAGAGATTCAATCTGGAAATAAGGAGAAATTTTCTGACAGTGAGAGCAAGCAACTCACAGAACAGAAGTTGCCTTCAGATGTTGTGGGAGCTTCATCATTGGAAGCTTTCAAGAAAAGACTGGACTGCCACCTGTCAAAAATGGTGTAGGGTCTGCTTTGGTGAGGGTGGGGATTGGATTCAATGACCTACAAGGTCCCTTCCAACTCTATTAATCTCCTATCAGCTAAAGCGGTATGTGAAGCACAGAACTGCATTTCAGAATTTTCTAAGAGGTTGCCAGGAAGCCCATGCCCATTTTCACCTGGGTAGCTCAATCAACTTGTAAGGCCATGCACTGGCTGAACCTGTCCCCCCCCCCACTGCCCAGCCCCTCATTATTCACCGAACGGATTCAATTTTTTTTCTTCCAAGGTGATTATTTGTGTTTTGTATGCCTTTCCTCATCACCTCCACAAACTCATCTTACTCTGTTTGTGAGCGTTCTCTTTGTGCATGCAGCTAATATGCATTCAATATGCAAAAGAGCATTTTCCCCAGAATTACAGAGTTCCCAATGGTAGAATTCTCAGCAGGGAGGTAATAGTAAAAGATGACGCCTAGGAGATTTATTAGGAGGAAGACCGAGGTATATGGAAACAAGGCTGAGGGGAGGAAAAATTACTCAGGAATTAATGAGAAAATCTGAAGTCCAACAGCTTGATGGATTCTGGCTTTATTTATTTTTAAGTTGCTAAATCTCATTGACAAGTAAGATCACCCTTGTTTTGTGTGACAATCAGAATAAAAACACAAGGATTCTTTTTCATCACTGCTGGTGACCTTCTACCACAGAGAGTACCTTAACTTACCTGTGTATGGCTTGCCAATTGCACAGTGGCAGATAGGACAGCACTCCAGAGGGTTAATGTCATTGCCCAGAGGATCATAGGTTGCCTTCTCCCCTCTCTGGAAAAAGCTAACCTAGCTAAAGACACCTTTGGAGCTTCAGAGTTGCCACACTGCAGCAAGGGATAAGGGGGGATTAGAGATAGCTGGGGATGTGTAGTCAAAAGAAAATACTTTCTCCTGAGAACCAAGGATGTTCTCACAGAGAGAATTATGCTACCTGAGACTTCTGAGGACACAACAATTGAATAAAAAACTGCTGGTGACCTTCTACTACTGCATCATATAGAGTATTTTAACTTACTGCACCTGTGTATGGTTTGCCACTTGCACAGTGGCAGATAGGACAACACTCCAGAGGGTTAAAGTCATTTAAAGGTAAATGATACCTTTAAATACTTCTTTTAAAGGTAAAGGTTCCCCTCGCAACTACGTGCTAGTTGTTTCTGGCTCTAGGGGGTGGTGCTCATCTCTAGTTACAAAGCCGAAGAGCCAGCACTGTCCGAAGACATCTCCATGGTCATGTGGCTGGCAGGACTAAACACCGAAGGTACACAGAGCACTTTTCCCTTCCCACCAAAGTGGTCCCTATTTTTCCTCTTGCATTTTTTAAACTTGCTTTTGAACTGCTAAGTTGGCTGAAGCTGGGAGAAGGAACGGGAGCTCACTCTGTCACATGGCGCTAGAGATTCGAACCACCAAACTGCCCACCTTTCTGATCGACAAGCTCAACATCTTAGCCACTGAGCCACCATGTCCCTCCCCTTCTTTGAAAACAGAACCTCAAAAGCCCATACTTTAAAATTTTATGTCATTCTGATGGATTGTAACAAAGGCATCAATATTGCCTTTCTTTTTCTTAAAAGACTAACAGAGTTAAGGCCCTTTCCCACTGCACTTACGGATGCAAAGAGGATGTAAAATGTTAAAAAAAGCTTGCCATGCATTGGAAAATGCTATGCATCCATTGTGTACTCACTGCATACGTGTTTCATATGCTCTATCCATCGAGAATCCGTCCACTGCGATTTCATCCGCACAAGAAGTTTTGAGCTGCACAAAACTATGTGAACGGATGAACTTTCTGCCGCGTACGTTGTACATCCGTGACATGTACGGGCAACAAACGTTCTATGTCCATTATCATCCGTTAAACGTCCACTGTATCCTCTCGCCATCCCCTCAACTCACATCTGCTGCAGCTGAAATGGAAAAGAGGGAGGAAACAAAAGGGTACACGAACTGCTGCACAGCATTAGTAGCATGGAAATAGAAAGGAGTTAAGCGTATGCATCTCGTATATAAAGTATTTCAAAACGCGGACAAACGTTTTGTATCTGGGATGTATCTCATTATATTTAGGAGGTCTGGGATATGTCTAGAGTAGTGTAGAAGGACCACTAGCAGACAACCGGTATTTTCTATAAAAAGGGGGAGAAAATCATCTGGATCTCAGTATGAGTCCAGCAGCTGTGGTGTACAGACCTCTTCACCCTTGGTCTTGCTCTTCAACATCATCCATTGTTCTCCACCCATGGATGATGACACAGTCCGTATGATAGCTGCGCTCATTCATCACAAGAACCAACACTGTCCAGACTGTTTCAAGTTTTATACAGAAGGGAAGAGAGAAGAAGGAGACGTCCAGAGCTATGTGGTCCGAGGATGATGTGAGAAGAATGGATGTTTGGACTGTTATGACCAGTTGATGGTGGACTGAGGAATGAGACTCTCATGGCATTCCATCACTTCAATGAGGATGCCACCAGCCATGTTGACAAACTTGTAGAGTGTCTGAGACCCAGGTTGACCAAGCCTAGCACCAACTTCCATCCCAACCTGGACCCTGCGACTGAAAGTGGCACTGACTCGTTTGGCACCTGGCCCCTGGAACCACATACAGAAACATGCCACTATGCATGGGACGGGTGTCACACAAACAGCATCAGCAAAGTCGTCAGAGGAAGTGGTACAGGCCATCATTGAAGAATACGTGGAGGAGCTCCTCATGTGCCTCACCACTGAACAACGGCTGGAGAAAACTTGCAGAAGAGTGGTATCAGAGGTGGAACTTTCCCCACACCGTTGGAGCCATAGATGGGAAGCATGTGCCTGTAAAGCTCCAGCCAACTCAGGGTCCACTTATTACAACTACAAGGGCTTCTCATATCATCCTCTTTGCCATGTTGATGCTGACTACAAGTTCATCTACATCGATGCTTCAGGCAATGGGTCAGCTTCAGATGGCCAGTATACAATGCTATGACCCTCAAGGATGGGCTGGAACGCAAACCTCATCATGGGTTCCAGGTCCAGACCCCCTACCCAATGACACACAAGATGTGGCCCTACTTCATCGTTGGTGATGACCCGTTCTTCCCTCAGAACCTACCTCATGAAGCCATACAGTCAAGGATACCTCACCCGTGAAGAAGGACATTCAACTACAGGCTGTCCAGGGCAAGATGGGTGGAGAACGCCTTGGCATCCTGGGCCAACAGGTTCCAGATACTTCTCACCACCATGCAGCATGACCCAGAGACTGGAGGAGCATCTTGCTGCATCCTGCATAATCTCATGCGCACCGCTACCCCAGTGTTGCAGAATCAGACTTGTCGACCGTCAACAAGGGAATGGGGACCATGGAGCCTGGTGAATGGAGGCAAGGACGTAACCTGAATAGACACTGTGGATGTACAAGGCCCCAACAGAGCTTCACATGAGGAAGAAGCAGCACAACCTACTGAGACACTGGTGCAACCACCCAGCTGGAGCAGTGGAGTGGCAAGACAGGATGATAGACTGACTTAATGGAGCTTTCCTTCAGCCTGTTCTCATCACACTGATGAGATTGTGCATGTATGGTTGAGTGTCCCTTACAATGGACATAGAGCATTAATGAATAAAATTATTATTGAATAAAGCACAGTCCATATGTGTTTTTTCTGGCAGCTGGGGCATGGTGGACCCATACAGAGACCCACTATGCTTGCACTGGAGGTTTTATCTATCCACAACTATCCTTCTCTATCCCACAAGCATGCAAAGGCTTAACCATTTTTTCAAAAGTTTTCACCAACACTCTTATTAAGTAAAAAAAATGAACCAAGTAAACTAAGTTGTCTTAAGCAAAGATAACCTTTATTAACTTTCTTAGGTAAACTTTATGACTTTAATTAAATAAACAAAATGAACCAAGCAAAGTGTCTTGAAGCAAAGATAAACTTACAAGTAAACAACTCAGTCTCTGACACTATTCTCAGTCACTCTGAAATCATGTCCATGGTCTCAGCTGTTAAACAGGCAGGGACTGTGGGAGGTGGCTGTTGGCTTGAGTGCTGGTCTGAGGCACCATTTGGGTGCTTGGCCCCAAGGGTACAACAGGGATGGTGTGTTTCAGGAAGCTATCCGAGAGCTGACTCAGTCCCATGAGTTGAGAGGCCCTCATCAAGACTTCAGATGTCAGGCCAATACTGATGACAGATTGTCCATTGATGGGCTTGGCTGTGGGGTGGAGAAGGGTTGGGAGGGAGTGTAGTGGGGCTATCTGCGTCTGCAGCTGGGTGAGGAGTGGCGTCCTGTGGCCTCTGCATGAACCTGGGCCTGGACTGGGAAGTTATGCTTCTGCTGTGGAAGTCCTGGTAGTCATAGCCTTGGTTGGTGAGGGGCTGTTGAAAGCCATGGAAGGGCTGTGACATCATCTGGGGTGGAGGAGCAGACCTGACTGGGTAGGAGCAGGCTTCAGCTGGGGCCTTGAGGGTTGTTGCAGAATGCTGTGATCTTCTGCTTTATCAACCTGGTACTGCCGGCCTCAGGCAGGTTCCCTCAGGGTCTGGCTCACAAGCGTCATGAGGTGTTCCGGCCTGAGGATGCTCTGTCCAAGTGGACCAGCTGAGAGAGAAGTTCTGTGACTGTCTTCATTGTGTCCCTGATCTCCAACAGCACACTGTGGTCCTGGCCTCCAGTCTGCCTCTCTGCCTGCATCCTCTGGAGCTGAGGTGGGGTGGAGATGGGTGTGGGTTGGCCTCTGGTGGCTGCTGCTTCTTCCTCCATTTGTGGACGCAGGCATACATTTTCCTGATCCTCCAAGTCTGCCGGCATGGGGAGCTGCAACTTTGGGGGTGTCTCTGCGTGGGGCCCTCTGAAGACAACCTGGCCCTGGACAGGGTAGCATGGCTTTCTGGGTGGAAGGAGAACTGGCTAGTCTGTGGGCTGTCTGAGACAGCGACGACATCAGCGTCAGAAGAGGGTGGCCATAGCATCCGTCACACGATATCGCACGCACGCTCGCGAGTTGAGTGAGCGATCACCCAATAAAGGCATCGTGAGTCTATCTATCTACACATCCTCTAATTCGCATCATGGCGTACAACCATTCTATATATGCTGTAGAGACAAGCAAGCAACGCGTGGTGGCGTATACATGGCCCCGTCTCTCACAGCGAAGAACTTCCACTATCCCGCAGCGCTTCTCTCTCTATATCTCGCAAGCACCGGTGGAAGCGCAGTGGGTCGTAAATCACAGTCACCTAATTCTTCCAGTGCGCGCGTGTCTCACCACGCGTGTGGATCCACCCACCCTGCGAACCTCAGATATTATCCTATCATCTACTACATACGACAGATGACAAGAACTCAGACTGCTAAACTAGATACCAGTGTGCGCTCATCATCCTGCTCAAATCTATCACTGCCTACCCTAGCGCTCTCTATATCACACCTACCTTGAGCACATGACACACCAGCAGTCGCGCATTACTACCAGTATGAGCACTCCGATCGTCTCTTATCTATCACACGGAGTGCGTACAATCCACGACAGCGCTCCTAGTGAGCGGTTGTGTGGCGCAGCGAACACCAGCACGCTACGACTAGCACACGACATAGTCACTCACAGCGAGGACATCACTCACCAAACCTCAGACAATCGCCATCGCTACATCTCAACATCTACGCGCCCACATCGCGTGAGCGCGAATAATCTAGTCTAGTCGACACAATCACTCACTCTGAGCGTAAATCCTCTATCGTGGTGATCAGAACTACACCCTATATACAGAAGTGAGACGAGTCGCAAATAGGGTAGCGATCGGTTCCTGCCCAAGCATGTATTTGAGGCAGCATGTCTTTCCCCTTATCTGACTGCATCGTGCTGCCATCCTTTTTAATCCACGGATGCTGAACGCAATTCATAACTGCCCTCCTGCGCCAGTGAATGCTTTTGCATAGCCGATATACATCCGCCATGGCATCCGCCTTTGTTTTCTATCAGCGTCCGTTGATGCATCCGCTTCATCCTAATGCATCCACCCCTTCCGCTATGCTGTCCGCATTACGCAATTATCCGCCCGGAACCCCTTCGGAGGGGTGTCATCGTGCTTCCATCCGCTGTCAGTGCCACTAGGCTTCCCTATGAACATACGGTGTAACATCCCCACTAATACTAACCCACTCCGTTCTTTTCCATTCTGTTTATGCAAATTTTCACCAACTTTTTGAGCGATGAAACGGATGGAGCCACCCCTGACCCCTGAAATTTTGCTCATCCGCTGTGTCCTTTATGCATACGTTTTGCGTCCATCGGCCAGTGGGACCGGGCCTTTATGAGGGTTTTGTCTCTCCCTTTAAGGGTTATTTCTCTTCGTTCCACTCATGTTTCACCCAAACAATTGTATGGCTCCATCCTTCTTCTCTGTCCTCCCTCCCTCCTTCTCCCACACCAGAGGCTTTGCTGATCGGCATTGAAAGGCATTTGAAGGCATTTTCAGTTGAAGTGAGGCTATTAATTGCTGCTGTGTTTTGATTGGGGTGGAGTGTTTGTCAGGTATCTAATTGTTTTATGGCGGTAATTCTATGAGGACTCTTGGGAAACTGTACTCTGAAAGATGAGTTTAAAAAATCCATTCATGAATGAATTGCCCCAGGGGGGTAAGGCATATGAGATGAAGCCACTGAAAAATGGCATGTAAAGTTCACTGTTGCATTAAAGGTGTCCAGAAAATGAAGAGCCAAACTCCAGATTGGGGCAATGACATTACTTGCTCAGCTGAAATGGGTACAGGTGCCCAAACAATGGGAGGAGGCTTATAAGAGGGAGATCCAAACTGGGAATTAGGAAGAATTTCCTGACAGTGAGAACAGTTAAGAAGCTGGCTGTTCTGACCCAGACCTTGTTCCAAGGAAACAAACACCAAACAGAGGTAACAGCAAAACCTTTTAATGATTCTTTATGAATTCCATTCCTTCCCAGTAAAAAGGCTGTTTCCAACTAATTGTCGCCTTGCCAAGGTTGTGCAAGGCTGCCAAGAACACTAGATAAAGTTGCCAAAAAATATTTCAAACCCAAAGAGTCTCCAAACACCAATCAAGATAACCCAAACATCCACAAGGCTTGAGTGCAAAAACTTATTTGCTTCCTGCAAAGAACTCTGGTTTCTCAGCTGGCTTTTATCTCTTAAGGGAAGGGCCATTACCTTGTAGCCTTACTTCCAAGTCACCAGTGCTGCTGCAGGTACTCTTTTCTTCGAGCAGTCCTGCATGCACGCGTACTGGGCACAGGTTCCTTGGGGGCCTCTTCATCACTGCTGCCAGCCTCCACAAGCTCCGAAGGCAGGACTCCACTCCCTAATAGTCCTGGCCCCATCCCTGCATCACACACAGGCCCCTCATCTGAGTCCTTGCTCAATGAGACCTCAGCCATCTGCACATGCTACCAGCGAACTACAACACTGGCATTCAGAGGTTGTGGGAATTTACATGTTGGGAAGGAAGGAAGGAAGGAAAGAAAGAAGGAAGGAAGGAAGGAAGGAAGGAAGGAAGGAAGGAAGGGAAAGGGAAAAAGAAGAGCAATAGCAATAGCATTAGACTTTCTATATATATCGCTTCATAGTGCTTTACAGCTGTCTTTAAGCGGTT
This sequence comes from Laticauda laticaudata, assembly GCA_004320025.1. Lineage (NCBI taxonomy): Eukaryota > Metazoa > Chordata > Lepidosauria > Squamata > Elapidae > Laticauda > Laticauda laticaudata. The sequence goes on along the minus strand of BHFT01000653.1, from coordinate 8,744 downwards.
TACAAATGTCAACATATTGCCCCATCGATATGGGTCCTCATTTTATTGACCTCGGAAGTAGGAAAGGCTTGAGTCCATCAGGATTGAACTGCTGGTAATCAGCAGAGTTAGCCTGCAATACTGCAGTCTAGCCACTCTGTCACCACAGCTATTGCATAATGGTGCAACAATTGATCTCGATGTGCCAAACCAAATCTTTTGCTGAGGGTTTATGATTCATTGCATCAACTATAATCTGCCAGGTTCATACATGTTTTAAGCCTTAAACCATGGTTACTACAGTTGGGTTCATATTGCAAAAAGTTGGAACCTGACCCACTGCATGATTGCTCAAGATGAATCCTATCACTGTGTTGGTTCTGGTTCCTTATGATGTGACAATCTACTGTTGGTGGTTTGTAAACAGAGGTGGTATTCAGCAGGTTCTGACCAGTTCTGAAGAACCGGTAGTGGGAATTTTGAGTAGTTCGGAGAACCGGTGGTAACCTTCCCCCAGGAGTGGGAAGGGAATGGAGATTTTACAGTATCCTTCCCCTGCCATGCCCACCAAGCCATGCCCACAGAACTGGTAGTATTTTTTTTTAATCCCACCACTGTTTGTAAACCATGATTTAATCTTTGTGGCTTGTTCAATAAATGGTTGAATTGGATGAGGTAGTGGGTGAGCCCAACCCTTGAATCAGAAGATGAGTTCATGTAAATTATCCTTGCCTACTGGTATTTTCTCCTGCCTGGTTCCATGTATTTATTTTAGGAGAAGTTGGTGGGAAAACTAATCCATAGCCTAAACCTCACAGCCCTATGGTTTAACACCTAATCAAGTTTTTTACAAAGAAGATTTGGTGGTTGAACACAATCAATGGCATGATAGCAGTGTTCTAATATCTAAGGGGTTGCCATAAAGAAGAGGGAGTCAAGCTATTCTCCAAAGCACCTGAAGGCAGGACAAGAAGCAATGAATGGAAACTATTTGAGGAGAGTAGCAACCTAGAACTAAGGAGAAATTTCCTGACAGCGAAGAACAATAAACCAGTGGAATGAATGACTTGTCTCCAGAAGTTATAGATGCTGCATCACTGGGGGGTTTTAAGAAGAGACTGGGACAGCCATTTGTCTGAATTGGTATAGCAGAGGCCTCCAAACATGGCAACTTTAAGACTTGTGGACTTCAACTCCCAGAACTGAAATCCACAAGTCTTAAAGTTGCCAAGTTTGGGGACCCCTGTGATATAGGGGTCTTCCTACCTGAGCAGGGGGTTGGACTGGAAGACCACCAAAGCCTCTTCCAACTCTGTTCTGTTACTCTGTTCTGTTAATCCCCAGGATCAAACTGATGGGAACATGGAGACAGCGCTGTTGGATTATAAACCCAGAGTTGAATCAGTATTGCTTGAGTGCAAAGATTTTAGGAAAAAGCCCTGTAAACTTGAGCAGGGCACAGTTGCTACCGCTGTTAGAGAAGCCGAGAAGAGGCTCTCGCTCTGCGAGGCTGCCTGGAGCAGTTCCCAAAAGTAATTATCAGCGAGGAGCTGCTGCTAATTAAAAGCACTAGTGCCCACTGAAGCAGTTGGCATTGTTTCTCTAATTTGGCACTCTGTGGGTGGGGTAGACTTTTTCTTTCTTTTTGCTGATGTTCCTGCACTACTCCTGAGCCTCCAAAGGGCTGGAGGCCTAATTTAAAGAGCCTGAACTGGAGAGACAGACAGGGCCTGCTATCCAATTTTCCATTTGCCCCATTTTCATCTGGCTCCTTCCCAAACTTCTCCCTCTCCCCATCTGGCATTCACGCAGCAAAGACTGGGGTTGAAAAATAAAAGCAATGGTGGGATTTAATTTTTTTTTACTACAGTTTCTGTGGGTGTGGCTTGGGCATGGTGTGGCAGGGGAAGGATACTGCAAAATCCCCCTTCCCTCCCCACCCCACTGACTTGCTTTCCAGTTCTGTTCTCCTGTGCAGGGCAACCAAAGGAGACTCAGCCGATCAGATGGGACTCAATGGGAGGTAGAGAATAGATGGGGTTGGTGGGGCCAGTCGGAGATGGGATTGGCCGGTTCTCTGAACTATTCAAAATTTCCTCTACTGGTTCTCCAGAACTGGTCAGAACCAGCTGAATCCCACTTATGGTCTGAATCTTCCTTCACATGTGATTCCCTGCCCCAGTATACTCAGACCAATGCAGAATGTCATGAAATGGTTATTTCCTATTATTTGGAAACTACCCATCAGCTGTGGTCATATCCCCATTAATTCCACTTGCCTTTTTGTGACATAGTAGATACTGACTCATAGTCATGGGTGTTGACTCATGCCACTTTAACTTCGATAACAGCCACATTTATCATTCTGTTGGGCACAAAGTCTTGGTGAGAGGTTTTTTTCCTCCAGGTAGCTTGGTTCTTCATCCAAAACATAACCATTTTGTCCTTAGGGCCAAACATTTTAGTCCATCTACTCTAGGGGCCACCAAATAGGTGCTAAACAGCTATATGTATTCTGCAGGCCAAGATTTCCAATTATGTCTTGTGAGTAGCTACAGATCCTCATGAAATGCTTTCTTTATAGGCTTTCATGAGCCCTGGTGGTGCAGTGGTTAGAAGGCAGTACTGAAGGTTAATTCTGCTGATGCCAGGAGTTCAATTCTGATTGGCTCAAGGTTGACTCAGCCTTCCATCCTTCCAAGGTCAGTAAGATGAGGATCCAGATTGTTGGGGGCAAGAGGCTGACTCTGTAAATGGCTTAGAGAAAACTGTAAAGCATTGTAGAATGGTATATAAGCCTAAGGGCTACTGCTATTACTATTCCCTTCCTTCTTCCCTTCCTTCCTTCCTTCCTTCCTTCCTTCCTTCCTTCCTTCCTTCCTTCCTTCCTTCCTTCCTTCCCTCCCTCCCTCCTTCCTTCCTTCCATGGTATGCTGTTGTTACAATGCTAACTCTACCCACTGCCAACAGTTTGATGACCAGCACAAGGTTGACTCAGCCTTCCATTCTTCTGAGGTCACTAAAATGAAGATCCAGATTGCTAGGGGCAACAGGCTGACTCTGCAAACCCACTTAGAGAGGGCTGTAAAGGACTATGAAGCAGTATACATTTAAATGCTATTACTATTGCTATTGTTCTTCCTTTTTTTCCTTTCTTCGTTCCTTCCTTTCTTCCTTCCTTCCTCAAGGTTGATTCAGCCTTCTATCCTTCGAAGGTCAGTAAAATGAGGACCCAGATTGTTGGGGGCAAGAGGCTGATTCTGTAAATCACTGAGAGAAGGCTGTAAAGCACTGTTTTATAAGCCTAAATATTATTGCTATTCTTCAGTGACTAGGCACATCATGGGTTTCAGTACATGAGCCGTGTATGTGCAGATCCCCATTATGGCTGAAAGCAATATGACATTGCTTCTCTCCTGCACCTCCTTGACCAAACACCCCAATGAAATGGAAAGGCGCTCTGAAGGTATGCACTTCCCAGGACAATGCCCATGGTCCATACTCTAGCTGTGTGCCCAGGATGGAGTGTTAATGGTGGCAACAGCAGCAGAAAGTTTGGTTGGAGTCAGTAGAGAGGAAGTGAAGAAGACAGTGGTGGCAGTTGAGAGAGGAAGAGATGAAGAGGCAGACCAAGAATTAAATTAAGAATCAACCTCGAACTAAGGAGAAATTTCCTGACAGTCAGAACGATCAATCAGTGGAATGGTTTTCCTTTAGAAGTTGTGGATGCTCCATCATTAGAGGTTTTCAAGAAGAGATTGGAGAGCCATTTGTCTGGAGTGGTGTAGGGTGTCCTGCCTAAGCAGGGGGTTGGACTAGAAAAGCTCCAAAGTCCCTTCCAGCTCTATTCTGATTGATTGATATAGTATATGAAGAACGGTTGCAGAAATTGGATATGTCTAATCCTAACCCTAATCCTGAAAGGGACTTTAGAGGTCTTCTTAATTAAAATGATTTTTGTCCCCAATTTGGGTCTGAGCCTGGTGCCAAACCCAATGATAGACGCCAGACACAAGGTGCAGTTTTCTGATTGCTTTTTACTTGAGTACTCCAAGGAAAAGGGCTCCTGGTCAAAATGTTAAGAGTCAAGAACAAAGGATGAGTAAGTTTTATACATTTTCACTAAAGCAGAAAGTAGGACAAAGCGAGATAATAAGAAATATCATTTAATAAACATTTTAGTAATAATTCTACAATTTGTTTTATTGGTCTCCAGCTGTCCCTATTCCCAAGTCTTGGCTAATGAATGCCCTTGGAATTATCTAATACACATTTGATTTGCTGCAGGCCTAACTTTTAGCTGAGGTCTGCAAATTGTCTAATTCATGTTACATTTATCAGCTTTCTAATTAGCCAGGATTGTTACAAGATTTACACATGCATATTTTCTGTGGATAAGAATTCTTTGTTCTTGCCAGACATATTCCACAATTACAGACTTCCTGGTTTACTTTGAAGTATGTGCCATGACCTGGCTTTATTTTAGCAGATAGCCTATCACTATAATCTCTCAATCTCTCTCTTTCTCTCTCTCTCTCCTTCCCTTCCTCCCTCCCTCTCTCTCTTTCTCAAACTATGATGTATCTCTGTTTCAGGAATATTAGGGGAAGGCATTGAAGGAGGGAGTTAAAAAAGCACAAGATCACAGCCACACATTAAAAAGTTAAGTCTTTAACTGCATAGCTGTGGATTCCATCTTGATTTTTTTGACTAACCCTCTGTGCTCCTTCTCTTTTTATAGGTGACATCGAATCAGCATTTGATGAAATATTCGATGAAATATGCTGCAAATTTTGCAGATATATGTCTCCCTTAATCATGGTTTATGGCAGAAAGTGCCCCCACCCACCTTCCTGTTCAAGTACAGATGTAATCTAAGTGAAAACAGAGTTCAACTGACCCTGAAAATTACAAAGGTTACCATGGCACAGCAGATCCACAGCGAAATTAGCAATGCACCTCTACATCAAGGCGTGTAAACTAATTTGTTCCCCAGATCCATCTGAACCAAGCTCTGAGAAGGCAGCATTACTTCCTTTCCATTAGAGATAGCAGACTTCAAATCAGTTCCATTTCCACTCTTCTGAGTGAAATATTTACATAATTGTTCAGACCTTATATCTGACAGATATTTATGGAAAGATAACACCATCTTTTCTCACAAGCTGTAAAATAGGTTTGCATCAAGCATATTTATAGCTTCTTACACACCCAGCTTAGATTTATGTAGGTAAAGCTACATTCCTAGTATCTGGAATATCTCCGAAATAGCTTTTTATACAAGTTTTGGGGCCATTTGTGGAGATCTGCAATCCCAAAACATAAGCAAACATAAGCAAGTAATTTATAACTGTAACATCCCACATTTTATGATCTTTCCTAGTTCTGCATCTCATTGATAAAATGCCATCAACTATCTGGGCCAGATCTGGACGGGGACTGCAGGTTGCTTTCTTTCCAATCAGCCTTTGATCTCTCACCAGAATCATTGGCATTTTTCTGACCAAGTGTTTTCCTTGAAGATCCAGATCAGGGTTCTCAACCCTCCAGTGATGGAGCAACCACAGTTTCTGGAGGCTCTTCCACTAGTTAATTGTCCTCACTGTTAGGAAGTTTCTCCTTAATTCCAGGTTGCTTCTCTCTTTGATTACTTTCCATCCATTGTTTCTTGTCCTGCCTTCTAGTGCTTTGGAGAATAGCTTGACTCCCTCTTCTTTGGGGCAGCCCCTCAAATACAGGAATACTGCTATCACATAAGAGATTTTCTTACATACCAAGGAGATTTGTGGTACCTCAAGATTTTGTCTTAGGGCCCAGCACTCTTCAACATCTTCATAAATGCAATTCAGTGGTAAGAAAAGTAAGGCACATCACTAAAAAGGAGAAATGCATTTGTCATGGGAGAAGGTGAAAAGAGATGAAGAAGAGAGATGATGGCAGCAAACCCCAACCATAATATTAGTCCAGGTAGTTCTTGACTTACAACAGTTCATTTAGTGACCATTCAAAGTTACAATGGCATTGAAAAAAGTGACTTATGACCGTGTCAGCTATTGAATTCATCGCTGCCACATAGTTGGAGAAAGTGAGAGGGGGATGATGTTAATTGAGTAGCTCTTAGTAGACAAAATATACAGTAATTATTTTGATCGTTCAAAGTGACAGAGTGTGGCACAGAAGGAATTAGAACTTACTTTGAGATTGGTTCATGTGATGTGGTGATGAGAGAAAAGGGGATGGTTTGTAGGTTGGGACTTTGTGGGGAAGACTTTAGTTCCGGATTTCCACAGAATGTGCCAGGTGCTATTCTAATAAAAGTACTTTGAGATGATGTGTGTCTTGGAGTTACTGACAGAAATGGATTTTCCCTGGAATACTGACATTCCATCTTTCACAGTTACGACCTTTTCAGCATCCCCATGATCATGTGATCAAAATCCAGATGCTTGACAACCAGTTTTTACTTATGATGGTCGCTGTGTCCCAAGGTCACATCATCCCCTTTAGCGACCTTCTGACAAAGTCCAGGGGGAAGGCAGATTCACTTAACAACTGGGTTGCTAACTTATCAACTGAAGTGGTTCACTTAACAACTGAGGCAAGAAGGGTCATAAAATGGGGCAAAATTCACTTAACCAACGTCTTGCTTAACAACAGAAATCTTGGTTGTGACTGTGGTAATAAATCAGGAATTTCCTGTAGATTAGGGCTGCAGCTAGGATGGGGTTAGGGAACTAGGGTTTCTTAAGGGCTGAATTGTGGTCATAAAACAAGGACTACCTGTACAGAATTGCTTCTGGAACAAATGGACTGCAAATGGAGTCAGTTCAGCTGGTGCATTTCTATTATCAGGATGCAATGCCTTTTTCACCAAAGCGTTTGCAAATGTCTCCAATCATTTCCATTAATTGCCATTTTTCAAGTAAAGGAGGTAAAATTTGTGAATCCAGGTGGACTATTAATATTAATTATGTTGAATAATTATTTTCAATTTGTGTAAATGCCAATCTAATTTTCTTTTTCTCCTTGCTCTATCAACCTCTTTATCTCATCCCTCTTTATTTGAGAAGTTCCTTCAGAGTGTAGACTCTGAAGGCCAAATTATCCCCAACTTTTGAGATGGGTCTATGACAATTCATCATGGCCAACTCACCACAACCAACTTGCCACAGCCAACTCACCATAGCCAACTCACTATGTCCAACTTGTCACAGCCAACTCACCATGGCCAACTCACTACATCCAGCTCACTACAGCCAACCCACCATGGCCAACTCACTACGTCCAACTCAGCACAACCAACTTACTATGTCCAACTCAGCACAGCCAACTTGCCATGGCCAACTCGCTGCAGGACAAGAGTTACACTAACACCAAAAAAATGGTGGAATAGAACCACTAAAGAAAGGATGCAAAAGAATGGACAGAATGAAATGTGAACAAAAATAAAATAAAATAAAATGATTTTGTATTTATTTTAGGTAATTAAATTGAATTATTCAATTGTCCCATGGCAAGTTGACTGTGGTGAGTTGGTCATGGCAGGTTGTCTGCCGTGAGTTGTCCCATTCTATTCTGGGGCTCCTGATGAAGAACGAACAGGATTCCTGCCAGCAACTGCCAAGAAAAGAGCATTGGCTCTTGGGGGAAGGGAGGCAGAAGCAAAACAAAGCTAAAGCTGCTAATTGGGAGAAGAGAATCAGCCAGTATCCATATTGTTGCCAGATGGAAAAATTGTCCTTCTGTTTCTAATAAAATTTCCACCAATTTCAGTGAAATTCTCTTGAGTGGCATTTAGTGTTCTTTGCCTTCTGGGAATTGAAGTCCACAGGTCTTAAAGTAGCCAAGTTTGGGGACCCCTGAATTAAAAGAACAACCTGGGTCAATCAGGGAACTCTGAGAGAGCAATTGCACCATCTGAATTCCTGATGTCTTCCCTAACAGAATATTTCCTCCCATTGCTGGACGAGCACCTCAGGCAAGAGAGTTTGAGGCACCAACAGACTTGAATGTTCTCATTTTCAGCTCTTGGGAAACAGAACAGCCTCAGCCCAACAACCCATCAGTGGAAAAGGACTTCAACAACCTGATTAATTGAACTGGGAGATTAGCATACGCAGATGCCAGAACATTTGCCTGAAGTTGCTCAAATGCTCAGCTAACATTTGTTCAGATTGTCCCAAAGATGCTTTTTTTCAAGAGGCAACAGGGATTTCTTGCTTTTCTTTGAAGATGTTTTGCTTCTCATCCAAAGAAATGTCTTCTAAAGAAAAACCAAGCAAGTCCAGTGGCCTCTTGAAAAAGCACCCTTGGGACAACCACGACCTGGATGACAGAGTATCTCCATAGAAATTTGTCCAGAATGGCACAGAGTCTGCTGCTTGAGCAGGGGGTTGGACGAGAGAAGCTCTAGCCTCTACCAACTCTGTTATTCTGTACTCTGTAGGACAGCTCAGGACTTACACATGGAATAACATGGAGTCTTATCATGTTGGTGGACTCCAATTTAATGTCACTTCTAATGCTGTATGAACTCTAACCAATCCCCAAACCCCAGTATCCTGCAGTTCCCTTTCTCCCAGATTTATTTATTTATTTATTTGATTTGATTTGATTTGATTTGTCAATTGCTCACAAGGTAATAGGTATAAGTATATACATAGTTATGAATACATGAAATGAGTACATATAAGAAAAAATAAAAGAAACAATAGGACAGGGACGGTAGGCACATTGGTGCACTTATGCACGCTCCCTACAGACCT
>BHFT01000652.1:0-22030 GCA_004320025.1 Laticauda laticaudata | reverse complement strand
AAAGTTAAAAAAAAAAAAGGTGAACAATATTTTTACAGAACTATAGATAAGTTGAGGCTGGGTGTGACAAGGAATGGCTGGGAAGGGAGGGGCCAGGTGAGGCAGCCCTCAACGTGAGTGACATTAGCCACACCCACTCGGTCACATGACCACCAAGCCACATCCACCAAATAAGCCACGCCCACAGAACCGGTAGTAAAAAAAATTAAATCCCACCACTGCTCCAAACATATTTCAGAATGTGAGGCTTTATATCCTTTCCTTTGGAAGATAATCAGAAACAGAGACAAATAAAATCAATGGGAACAAGTCATGGGATCTGTAATGCGAACAGAACATTTCATATGAAACTTGTATGCTGCCCAAACTGCCAATAATTCTGAGTGGCTCACAACAAAAGAAATTATAACAAAATCAATTAAAATTGGCAAACAAACACAATGAAGGAAGGGGTCTCATTCTCCCTTGTCAAATGCCTGGGTTAAGAGATAAATCTTCAAGGCCCTTCTACACAACAGCAGAATGGAGACCATCTGGATGGCGGGGGGGACCTTGTCTCAGAATGCAGGTGCTACTACAGAGAAGGCATATCTCTACGGCCTGAATATATGACATTGTTTAATTTAAAGTATCCGGAACACACCAACCCTACAGGAAAGTTAGATAGCAGTTCAACTAAGCTATAAGAAAGGCTTAATATGAAGCACATATGAATGGGATGTAATTATAAATGGGATGTAATTTTGGCTGCAATCAGTCCAAAATATATTTGTTGTACAATTCATACCTGTGTGTAGACCAAGGGAATACTAATCCAATCATATCCATAGAGACGCCCACATTGGCTACGCAGTGTGTTCATTTCCTGATGGAAGGAAGGAAAAGTACCATTAGAAGAAATAAAGTTTCACTATAGGATTTCAGTTCAGTGTGTAGTTTGTTATTAATGTCTTTGTCAGCAATCTCTGAAAAGTGTACTACTAAATTCTTTTTATTTAGTGTTTTTATTTAGACCAGGGTATTTTGGGGCTAGGAGAGCTTAACAGTGAGCATAGTCAAAAGGTCTTGTTGTACAAGTAACAGAATTGGAAGAACTTGATAACTTCTCTACATTAATCCTCGACTTTCCTTTGCACCATAGGCCTCTCTGATTCTAGGTTTCCTTTCATGCTATCCATTCTGAATTGTGTACAACAGAGTTTCTTAGCCTCAGCAGCTTTAAGGTGTGTGGTCTTAACTCCCAGAATTTCCTAGCCAGCTTCAGTTACACTGTCTGAGAAATTCTGGGAGTTGAAGTTCACATATCTAAAAGTTGTTGAGGGTCTTGTCTGAAGTTGAGAAACACTGATATATGGCAATCTTTCTCACTGTTAGATTCGCAGGAATGAGACTCAGAGATCAGCGTAACTTCAGCTCTTTTATTTAGTCTATCCAAAGAGGTTGTATTCTATAGATCTGCAGGAGCTCGTACGAGGGTGCCTCAGGCAGCTCTTATTTTATAGAGAGAGACGTGGCTCGCGGCTAGATGAGTGCCAATTGATCTCGGCTACTGTCGGTTTGATCTCCCCTGCTACTGAATTGCCAATTCATGGAGTAGCAGTCTGTTTAAGAATTGGCGAATCAGGTCGCAATCGGAGAAAAAGTAGCCAATCATCTTGCCAATCGAGTTGTCTGTCAATGAGATACGTAGGAATAGCCTTTTGAATATGGACTAAGCCGCACCTCAGTTGGTATGTTTATAGAACTACAACGAATCGTAGTACTCGTGGTTGTAGAGTTTAAGGCGACAAATGACGCGCGTCTTTCTTGGTTTGCGCTTATTGACCTCTTCGCAGAGTGTTGTGGTGTCGTTTCAATCCACGGGTTTCGGATAGGGAGTCGCGGTTTTTGTCTTCTCAGGTCCAGAACTCCTGGGACCACCACGAACAGCCAGCGCTGCGAACGCGATCTAACTGTGTGCTGTAAGTTGCCTGGCTGCTCCTTTGCCACCAAGTGATAGCTAGGATCTATGTCGCGTTCTTTGGTCTCGTCGAAGAACTATCCCGTGCCTGGTCCACGTGGGCTGGAGTTTTTTTGAGCTACCGTCGTTTTTGGGAATGTAGTAATTGTGGATTATTAATGATTTTTCGCGTTTTTTTCGCTGATCTAGTCGGGGGCGGTTCTTTTTCTACTAGAGAGGTTTCTTTTCTACCGAGGATGTTCTGTTTTTAGCCGAGGGTTCCCTCCTTAATTATATTATTGAGGGGGTTCCGCCGTCTGGTATGGTCGTGTTGCTAGTTGTTATTAGTGAATAATGGTTGTGATGTGTTGGTTGGTGTGTTTAGTGTTGTGTCTTCCGTGTCTGGTTGTGTCGGTGAGTAGCGTTATAGAGTTCGTGATCAACTGTGGTCAATGTGTCTTTCACCATGTTTATTGGCCACAAACAGTCATCGTATCTTGTCTCAGTTCTGTTGACCGTGGTGCCGGTTATGTGTGTAATTGTTGGGCGAGCCACTCAACCAAGGGTGTTGCGCCCGGTGAGGATTTTTGCATATTACTAAATTCTGTCCTTGGATCGAATTTGCTAATACTTGCTTAAGTAGTCCGTAGGTCTTTAGGGACGTGGGTCATGTTGGGTGTAATACTATTCTTAATTGTGATCTAGGTTTTTCTGCCCATGCAGTAATTCGCTGGGCTTTTTAATTTGTAGTGGAGTTTGTTTATTGTGTGTACTTCGTAGAGCATTTTTATCAATTCTTTTTTGCATGTCCCTGTTTCATATGCTATTGTTTCCTTGGGTATACGACATCGTTCCGCCACCTAGTTCATCGCGTGGTCGGCACCCATGGGCTGTCCAGTAGCATGTAGGATGCCATGTTCTGCTATGGTAATTTCTAGATGAGTAATGCTTGTATAAATTGTTGAAGCTGGTCATCGGAGAACGATGGACGGTCCGGTAACCCATGTAGTGAATAGTTTTCTGGAGCAGCGTTTGGATAACCTGCCTCGTCGGGTAGTAGATCGTGCATGGAGCTTACTTCCACTCCATGGAGTAATGCATTACTTATGATTAGATGAGGTTATAGGACAAGCTTATTGTTGGTACCCCGGGGCAAAGTATTATCCATGTATTCGTGAGACCAGGGGGGCCCTGCGCGTTCTGCAGTCCAGGACAGGTGCGGAAGGGGTGAGGGTAGGAATTTTGACATTTCGCCCGGAGGTTCGACCCATTTTCCTCAATGTCTTTGTCCATTGGCCACCACATCCAACAATAATAGCTCTGGCCATAGGGGATTTGGTCATTCCGCACAGCCTGGGAGAGTAGCCTGTCGCTTACGTGCAACATAACACGAGTAACTGGTCTTTGTAATATTGTTCGTGGAATTTGGAACCCGATTATTGCTCAAGTATAAGCCAACCTTGCAGTAATAGAAAGTTCGGTTTGTTCTATTTTAAATGCGTTTGAAAATAACGTCGTTGTCTCATTTTCTGCCCACCCTTTTCCTACCCCAGTTTAACATTTTGCTTAAAAGTCCTTGTACTTTTGCTGTCATTCTGGCAATGTCGCCACGCTTATTGGTAGGTTTGTCAAAGTCTCTATTTGTAGGGCTGGGAAGTGGTTGTGCCATACGGATATGGTCAGTCTCTAGTGGTCTGGTAAGGGGCGGTGTGTGGCTAAGGCAAGTCAGGCATTGAGAAGTAGTGTCTGTTACCGGGGTGATGGATTACTGCTACATATGTAACGGGCCGGCCAAAATTTGGGAACCACCGTTGATCATTCTCGGACAGTGGATGTTGGGGTGGCTCTGTTTTCCAGGGAGGGAACGTGAGCCTAAAAGGGTTAGATGATCGTTCATAAGGGGTAAGAAGCCTAGACCATTATAAGACTAGCTCATGTGACGACAGTATTTACGACGACTCATTACGCGCCAAACAGAAGCTCCTATCCAACATTAGGCTATAAGCGTCCGATTCAGTTTTTGAGAGGGTCGTAGTAGAGTAAAGGCAATTGGGGCTTGCTCTCTATCTGGCCGGACACACACGGATAGGGCTAGTGCACAGGCGATGCCCGTGTTCCAAGGGTTGATAAGTTGTGGGGAAGTGAGAGAAAATATCGACAAGGTATAGTAGTGACGGCAAAGTCCGAGATGTATTGCATGCGAAGTGGCGATCGGTAGTGATGAGTCCCTTTATTCTGCTGAAAATCTTAGTCCTTGAGCACGTTCGTCGCCAAGGATCAGGGTTCAAGATGGCGATTTGTGTAATAGTTCTATGTAGTGGTGGTCTTGCTGCGCCGGCGTTGCGTTCTGTGGCAGAAAGACTTGTGGTTAAAGAAGTCCCAGAAGATGCTTGGTAATTAAAACTGTATTTTAGGTCTAAGGCGCTTCTATTGATTGTTTACACTTTGTTGCCTGTGGGGTGGATGCCCTCGCTAATCGGATATGTGAAACTGAATACCAGAGAGGGGTGCCAAGAATTTGACTTTGAGGGGTGGCCCATGTACAGCCTTTTCATTTTTGTCACCTTGAGTCCTGCCTTTTTGGTAGCTTTGAAAACCTCCTGAGGCGGGCTTCTATTGTTCTCTCATTGCGAGATGAGCGCACTGTCGTGTCAAATATATGGGACTGACTCCGTTTTAATTCCCTGATAATGACTATCATTATTGCGTTGGAATGACGCCCAGGGGCTACGCCTGATGGTCGAATTGTTAATTCCTTGTTCATTTGAATGCTCTCACTTATGAGAATCGATGATGGGTTATGTTGCCAGTTCTGTTGTTGTCAGGGTTAGGGCAAATTGTGGTAGGGAGCTTGGCGCAAGGTGGAGGCTTTGCGAAGACCTTCCCTGTGCAAGGATTGTTAGTAGATGTTGACTTCGAAGAAAGGGGATATTGCAGCTTTGTTGTATGTGCATTGTTTTAGAGGGTTAGCCTAATAGTCCCCGACAGTGTATTCTCACAGAGCCTCGTGCTTACTGGGTTTACGGATTGGAGGATTTCCATTTGTGTGGTGCAAGTTGGTTCTAAATGGACCTTGTTCTAGCATTAAGTGGTTGTGTTAATTTTTCATCATGCAATTTGGTTTAGTGGCGAAGGGAACATCGTCCTTGCGGCTTTAGCCACAGGCTAATTGCGTAATAGTTGGGGTGGTCTAAAAACTAATGAAACGTAGGGACCCTGGACTGTGCTAAGCTTCCTTGAAGACTGTTCCTAGGAACTCTTATCAGGTTCGTCGCCTCCCAGTCTGCGGTCGCTGATGATCGGATGCAGGTTATGCTAGGTCACGGCCTGATTCCCTAGAGGTTTCGATACCAGTTGAGTCCATAGGCCCTTGGTCGGTTCCGGGTCTTACGATTGGTTAGAGGCAATATTCTTTTGCTGTTCCTTGAAGATTATCTGGAAATCACCAAGTCGACTACGGTATCTGTTCCTGCGTTGGTAGACTTTAAAAGAAGTAGTCGGATTGGTGTTCTAAGTATCAGGCTCTGCATGTGCGGTACCGATGCCATTTGATGGTATCAAATGATACACCGTAGAAGTAACTATCTGGAATGGACTCATCATTCACATTCTGGCCCTCGACCGGACTGCTCAATTGTGATTTTGGCCAATTGTCTGCGTAGAATGGCGCATGTTGATGTTGATGAGTTACTCTCTCCTATCAGGTTTTACTTGGCGGCTTGCTTTGCCTCACACGATTCTCAGCGGCTCACACAATTGGATCCTTTTCTTAATGCTTGGCTGTCTTGTCGTCTCGTCTGGCTAAGCTTTATTTCGTCTGAGCATAGGCTACGTGTTATCGTGACTGTGATGTGGACGTGCCAATTTGGCGCATACCCGGCCCATGTACAGTCGTCTAAGAACGCGGGGCAATTCTAGAATGGGGGGTGGTCTCCTCTGCATCTGGCACAAGACGCTGGAACTCACTGACTTAGACATGTTTTTAAATGCGCCACGTCTCGTAGGCTCGAGGGGGCCTGGGTAGTCTGTGAATTGATCTTGCTGTCGTGCGTCGTTGGTCAATTTACCGAGAGCGATCCGATGTCTGTATTACGTGGGTGGTGGTGTTATGTGGTGCTTTCTGACTCCTTTCTTTTTGTGCTAACTGACTCGTCTCGGTCAGTTGTCTCTTGGGCGAGGTTGGTATAACATGGAACTGCTGCCAATCATTGTGCTACTAGAGCTTGTTTTCTGGTGCTGGGCGTTCTCTGACGATGGCTTCAGCAATAGCCGTGGAACTAGTAAGCGACTTTGGCATGACGACACGGTTTGCAAGCCGGCTTTAGATAGGGTAGGATAGGTGAGTTCTTCAGTCGTATGGACACTACATCCCTGTCATGCTTATCGGCCTATGTTTAGGAATTGCGTCATGCTCCATCCAATGTTCCCTTGAGGCGGCTACATAGTCTGCGACTGCTGCTCCGACAACATTCCCTCTGGCCTGCTTGGTAAACGCGTGTCTCCTGATGAGGCTGGAGACAGTGTTATGCGTAGTGACCACCTTCAGTAGCTTCTCTAGATTGCCAGGCCATCTGTTCACATCGGCTGGTTTTGCTAGTTAGGCTTGGCCGATGCTTTGAACAGCTGATCTTGGTGGTCCCATCAAGTGTGGCAGAATACAGATTCTTTTGCGATTAGTCGAGAGGATTCACTTGCAGTCTTTACTTCTCCTAGCTAAGAACATGAAGGAATATCGATATAGAGTTCCCAGTCTCTGGTCTGCTGGGTTGAGGTGTGGGTGTGAGTTGGTCCAGGCCATTTGCGCTGCTCGTTTCTTGAGTGCCACGTGCCCGACTAGTCTCCTTCTCAGAATCCCATCCAGTCGTCGTCGGCAGTTGTTAGGTGCGTGGTATGAGACCAGATGAATCAGCGTTGACGTCAGCTGCTTATTAGGTTCCGAAAGTCTGTTCTACACCAGGAGCCGGAGCAGAGCTCTTTTTTGGAGAGCTGCTCGCGGCTAGTGTCCAATGACGGCTACTTGTTTTTCCCGCCGCTTGAATTGGCCAATCATAGCCCTGTTATAATTGGCCAATCAGCGTTGAGAAAAGTAGCCAATCAGCATTGGGTATTTGTTGTCCAATAGGAATAGCCTGTTTGAAGTATGTTAATATGGAACACTCACCATGGTGGTACCAAGCTATTAATTTTTCCACAGGTTATAGTTAGCAGGCCCAATAGCTGAAATGATGAATATTGCAATATTAGAGAGATCTAGACAGAAATCTAGATTTAATGGAGATTTAGAACTTTTCCTTAAACCAAATTTGTCTTTTCCCAGGAGTGAATTGCATTTCTGGAGGGTAGCAGTGCAAACCCAGGAAAAGATGCAGCTTCTTTAAGAAACTGCTCTGTCAGTGCTCACAAATAAACCAAATTATCTTTTCCCTTCAAAATATAATTTGCTGTACAGCCTTATCTGATTATAGTAGGCCTCCAGCATGGAGAAAGCTGAACAATAACATCTGTTATGCTGGAGCTTCTCCTCTGCTAAGAGACTAAAAATGTCAGGTAAAGAATTCAAAGCATGACATATACAATGTATATCTGACTCACATTCAAGATGCCTTGAAGGAGTACACTGTCACAGATTCGCCCATCATTACGTGCCTTCACTGCCAAGTTTGAGAACCAGACACATGGGATCCAAAACTTGTTATGCACTGAATTTAAACTTTCAAACTTCTTGTGCTCTTCTGATGTCATCAGGCCTACGTAGATAGAAAGAGATAGTAGAAATGTACTGTAGGAAATACACGGAGGAGGGCAGGCTAACTCCAACTAACTATATCCTTTCAAGTGACAATCAAGCAAGCAATTATACTTGAGAAACAGGCAGGAAGACGATTGAAAACTCACAAGAAAAGTGCAGTAAGAGCTAAAGAAGAAACACAGGAAATTCTAAACTATCTATACCCCAATGCATCTAAGTGAGCAATAGATTTTGAGGTGCTAAGAGTTAGAACAACTAAAGGCATACTTGCAATGTCCCTTCTATATTCATGCATTAATTTACCATTCCCATCATTTCACAAAGTGGTCTGAATCAATCTCTGAACAAAAGCTTAATGAATTCATCTGCCATCATCTCTGCCAATGGGCAGTATTTCAGGTCCATGTCCCCTTTCTTGTGTGTTGCACATGTGTGCCTTTATGCTATATCCTGGATTTATTTGTGTTAATTGTGAATACATTCCTTATTATGTTGATATATCTACTCCATAGCCCATGAACAATTTATGTAGCCACACAGTTTCTTATCACATTTGTGTTGCTGATGTGCATTCCACTTTTGTGGATGACAGAGCTGCAACTGACCACATTCAACTTGGCCAAGTGATCGGCCCATTTCCTTTCAGGAGCAGTTATCCAGCTGTAAACTCACAGTTTACTCTGCCTCTTGTTCTATTTGCATCTGTGTAGCCTATTACTTGGCTCAGCTGGTAAGCTGGGTATGCTGTGTCCTTGGGTACCTGCTATTAAAGTTAAAAAGAGGTGCTTCGCTAGTACCTTGCTCAGATGAAGTTCAAATTCATCAGAAAGACACAGCAAAAATTAATACTATGATCTAGACAGAGGCAGAACTTTATGAACAACAGGGTAAAGTTAATTAACAATTAACAGGGCACAGAATCTATCTTCTACTAATTCTGCTCTTTATTTACAGTTTGAGTCTTCATTTTTTTTGTATTGTACTTGTATTTGTCTTTTAATTGAGTTTATAATTGTTCACTACCCAGAGTAACTTGTTTGAGATGGGTAGCTATAGAAATTGAATAAAATAAATGTGTATGAAACATAGAACATCAACAATTCAGTGCTTGGTCAGACTTTGATTTTCCGTTTTAAAAAAAGGCTTTTGACTTCTTTCTACATAATTCTCAAGGTGTTTTAGGTATCTTTCAAACTTATAAGAGAAAATGTATATGTTGATTTTATTGTTGTAAGGTAATTTGTTTTTCTCTTTGAGACTGGTTAATTTGTTTTTCTCTTCAGCCATAGTTAATCATATTTTCTGATTATAGAATGTCTCATGAGAGGAGTTTTCTAATGATAACTTCCTTTGAGATATAACTGAAGCCATCAATCTACTGGATACAGTAGGTGATAATCAATGAAAAATAAAATATTCATACATATCCCTTGTGTATCTTTTAGGCACAAAAGCCTCACTCTATGATAATTTAACTGATTTTTTTTTCTTTCCTTCAACAAAAAAAATATTTTTTTTCCCAATCTAAAATCAAAATAATAGTTCACCAGATTAGCTTTCTAGTCTAATTACCCAGATTGCAATTAGACTATTAGTTTGACTCATTCTATTATACCACAATAGGACCTGCTTGTTTTGGCTTACCAAGAGATATGAATCCATCTAGTGTTATATATGAACCAGATCTATAGCTTGTTCAACAATCTCTGGTTAAACAAATAGCTAAATTCTGTCAGCCCTGCAAGATAGTCTAGACAAGAAGCACTCCCAGATGTATCAATTATATTTATTGTAAGATTACATTGACTTGTAAGTTTGGAAATATGTACATCTCTCTCTTTTCTAACCTTTACAGCTCAATAAACTAGAAAGGATGATTTCTGAGATTTTTGCCATACCCATACTCCTGTTTCATAGGCTAAACTACCCCTTATTCCACCAAACCTGTGGCTGTGGCTCTTCCTAGTCTCTTAAGCCTTCATTCCCACATATAATTACAAGTTCCGACATTGTTCTAAGCCTTGTGATTTGCTGAATAAACTACAATGGTTGCATGTACATCTTTCTCAACCAGGATTCACAACTAAATCCACATTCTGGCTTAGCACAAACTATGGCTCTACACACAGAGAATTAGGATCTATAACCTTACTATTTGGAGGTAAATAGGACTCTTACTTCTGCTTTATCTCTAACATTATTACTCTCTCTGAGTGGAAGAAAAAAGGCAGTTACAGTACTTCCAATTGCCTTGTTACTCTATGAAATTAGACTTCATTGACTGAATCTCAAAGGAAAAAAAAACTTGTTTGAACACTCTTACCTATTCTGTTATTTCTTTTATGCTAAAATTGAATTTACTTAGGGGGAGTTGCTGTTCCCTTAAGGCTACGGTCCACCTGGCGACGGATGCAAAACGTATGCATAAAGGACACACCAAGACAAACAAAATTTTGGGGGTGGCTTCCATCCGTTGTCATACCACTCCAAAAAGTGACAAAAATTTGCAGTAAGACGGGAAAAGAATGGGAAGAGAATGTTGAAAAGAACGGAAAAGAACGGAAAAGAAACAAAGCTCCGGGTAGTATGTAGCCGGGGATGTTAAATGGATGTTTCATAGAGAAGCCTAGTGGATGTATATCGGATGCAAACCGTTCACTGCGCGATCCTTTCTATTTCCGTGCTACTAGCGCTGTGTAGACGTTCCGTGTACCTTTTTGTGTCCTCCTCTTCTGTTTTCAGCTGCAGCGGATGTGAGTTTGTGAGGATGCCCAGAGAGCAGAGAGGATACAGTGGATGTGTAATGTGGATGATAAATGGAAATAGAACGTTTGTTGCTCGTATGTCGCGGATTACATCATACACAGCGGAAAGTTCATCCACCACAAAGTTTTGTGCAGCTCAAAACTTCCTGCACGGATGAAATCACAGTGGCAAGAGATGCTTGGACGGATTAGAGCATATGAAACACGTATGCAATGAGTACACAACGGATGCATAGCATTTTCCAACGGATGGCAATCTTTTCTTAACATTTTACATCCTCTTTGCATCCGTAAGTGCAGTGGGACAGGGCCTTTAGTAACGTGATATTTTCAGATTTCAATTCTAAAAAAGTCAGTTCCTCTTTCATGTGTCACATCCTTGTGCACTGTTGGAAAATTACTTTAAAAAAAATGTTTCTCGGCCCAAAGAGGGGCAATCACAGCAAGGGGAAATAAAAGGCAGAAGTAGAGAGAAGAATGGCCACTAGATTGTTGACCCATTACTACAGATTGTATTGGAGAAAGACACACAAGAGAGAACATTTCTCTTTTGCTTGTTAATCTGATATTCATACAGTATATCCATCTTCATTGGGGCTGTGCTGATCATTCAAAAGATGCTTCACTTCATTGGAATTCATGAGACCAGGAAGTCCAATTAAATTCCTATTCTCACAATGAAGCAGATTTGTTTCTTTGCTTCTAAAGTGTTTATGAAGCTAAACAACCAACTGAAACAGATCCTGAGGCAGAACAATTCACTTTGTGAGCTGTAGCTCATCTGAAGGACTTATCATTAGATTTCATGCCTAAGGGGACTACCAAACTGTCCTGTGGTGGATATGCTTATTATTAAAATTATATAGCAACATTGTTTATTGGGAGATACTTCTGAGTGTTGGATGAAACTCTTAAGTTTAGCTGGGAAGTCAGTCTATAACTAAATATAAGTTTTCAGGGGACCCAACAACTAAGGTTATTTGATATTTTAAAGACAACTTGGAATTTTTGAAGTAAGAAAAGTTATTATTGGCCTGCAGAGAATAATTTAAAAAATGACAAAAGAGACAGAAAGACAAAGACAGTAGTGCCATCAAGCATCCACTCCTCTACTCTTTGCAGAATACCTTATGCCACCAGACTCGAAATTCTAGACCTAGAAAACCTAGAACTACACCGCCTTTGGTCCAGTCTAAGTATAGTATATAAAATCATACATTACAATGTCCTACCTGTCAATGAATACATCAGCTTCAACCATAACAACACAAGAGCAAACAACAGATAGAAACTCAAGGTTAATTGCACCAAACTTGATTGCACGAAATACGACTTCAGCAACAGAGTGGTCAATGTCTGGAATACTCTACCTGACTCTGAGGTTTTTTTCCCCAAACCTCAAAAACTTTAACCTTAGACTGTCTACTATTGACCTCACCCCTTTCCTAAGAGGTCTGNTTGACCTCACCCCTTTCCTAAGAGGTCTGTAGGGGGCGTGCATAAGTGCACCAACGTGCCTACTGTCCCTGTCCTATTGTTTCTTTCATATATATTTTTTCTTATAAGTATCCATGTATTCATAACTATGTTTTTACTTATGCCTATTATCTTGTGAGCAATTGACAAATAAAAAAACAAATAAGTAAAATAAATTTGGGAACTGAGAGCCAAAGCACCTTTATGCAGAGTAAGCAGGAGGAACTCAAATCAGCAGGACCTGCTTAACAGAAACAGAAAGGTCAACTGAAGAAGCCCCCTCCTGAAATCATTAGGTCTTCTCAAACTAAGGACAGTTCTAGATAGTTCTGAGAGTCTGCTACTTTCCCAAGGAGGCAGGCAGTAAGCTTTCTGTTGAGAAATGAAAGCAAGAAGAGCCATGGAAAGCTTTATGGAACTATGCTGGAAACAGAGCAATCAACAATATATATATATGTATTGGAATGGAAGTTGCATTGGAGAGCCAACCTCTCTGGGATTATCAGGGACAGTTCAAATAATCCATAGGGTAAGATTTTCCATATCTTCCACCTGTACAAATAATCACTTCTGTGATGATGAAAACATTTTTAAAGTATGAACTGAATATGAATCCAAGAGATTTTTCTCCCTGGACAATGTAGATCTGAATTTGAGTAGTTTTAGGTTATACCTCAATTATAAAAGAGATTATAATTGGAAGGGGGCACTTGGCCATCAGGTCCAACTAACTGTTTATTCAGAATTAGCCATAGATAATTTAATTTGATTTATCCCACAGAACAAAAATATTGGACTGCAGTGGTAGCATTTCTTGGATGATTTATTAATAACACTTTCATAAAGCTCATCAATGTAAATTTTACAATCAATCTCAGAACAACAAAAATACACAGTAACAGAACGAGAAAAAATGTAAACAGACAAAGCCAAAGCCAATGGAAATAAAACATTGCAACTGAAATAAAAAACCCCATCTTGTACCCACTCAAGTTGATTGTTGGAAGGCATAGGATAGTTTGCTGGTGTCATTCCTACATGGTCTGCTGTGCCATGCAAAGCAGCTGAGATTGAAAAAAAAAAGGAAATAAAGGACAGGTCAGAGCGGGCAGGTGGGTGGGTAGGGCAAAGAGCAGCAAACACAGAACAGATTTGGTGTCTGCTGCTCTTCAGAGCTACCGGTTCTATAGAGAACCGGTACTATTCCACCCCGCTCATAAGGACTCAGTAATGTTCTCCCAAAGAAAATCAAACCCAGTTACTTATGATCTGAGATTTGCAGTAAACAAAAGTTGCAGCTGTTCCAAATGACTGAACCCTCCAGCTTCATAGACTGTGATACTGAGAGGCAATGTTAGGAGGGGGATATCAGGCAAAGATCATTTTAGATTGTCAGTCCTGTAACTCATTGAGTGGCTTTATTCAGCAAGCATTATCTTTCTTTCTAACCTATTTTCTAGACTAAAATAGATAAAGAGAGAAAACTACGTATGATGCTGTGAGTCCTTTGGAGAAAAGGTAAGTAGGATAGAAGTGTAATTAATAAACAATATTTATTTATTCTTCCTGTCTGCGTCTTGGTAAGCCATTTCCTCCTAATCTTGTATCCCCAGATGTATTGGACTAGAACTTCCACCATCTCCTCCTAGAAGATCTGACATGAGTTACAGTTTATTATAGCTGATGGACTTACTACTAGAAATACTTCAATCAACTTCAGAGCTTCCAGAAGTATCATTAGGAGGTGCACCAACTTTCATGGCATTTCATCCTGGCTGAGTTGTCTTGGCAATGCCTACCTGCTGTCACTACATGTTCCATGCTGGGAAACCGCTTGAAGACTGCAGTGCTGACTGAGCGCAAGATCAGCACACTCAGTAGATTAATGTAGCGCATCAGTGTGCGCCGCAGAAGACGCCCATACTCGTCCTTCCCATCCACGCCACTTGAAACCAAATTCATAATGCGGTCAGGCCATGGGATACTCTCGTATTGTCCCCACCAGCGAGATACCACTAAAGTTACATAAAAGCCTAGAAAGGAACAAGGACAGCAAGGCACAGCTCAAAATCAGCCAGTTATCTGTGGGCAGAATCCAAATTTTTTTTGCATTTGATTGTCCAGAAAATACATGCTCTTCTATGGTAACAAAACAGGGCCTTTGATGAAAGCTCCAAATTTGTTTTTGGAAAATAATAATAATAACTACAACAACAACAACAGCAACAACAGCAACAACAACAACTACTACTACTACTACTATTACTACTACTACTACTACTACTACTACTACTACTACTATTATTATTATTATTATTATTATTATTATTTTACACTGGAAGAAATAACTGCCTGAATGGCAAAATAATATCAGTAATGCTTCGATTAAACTCTTGCTGAGAACTACATTCATTTTTCAACCTTTTGATTACCTGGAGATAAAAACACAGGTCATAAATAAAGAGGCACTGCAAAATTGTCTTGCAGTAACATTCTGCAATAGGGAAAGGCTTGTAAATCATCACAAGTGCTATAAATTAAAAATAACAAAAGTAGTATGATTCATCTTTCCCCCATGTTCTGCAGTTCTTGTGATCATTTTTTAAAAAGAGCAATAAAATCTAAGGGCTACATTACACTTTTTGGGGAAAGCAAAAAAAGAAAAAGAAAACAATAACCTGATTCCATAATGTTACCAATATAAAAATGAAGAACTGATCCCTGAAGTCACCAGGTGTGACCTCAACACAAATGACTTTATTTTTTAATCTCTATTTTGGTCTGTTGAGAATGAAGTGAGTTGAACCCACTAGAGATAGTGGACTATAAGTAAGCTTAGAGACAGCCAATTCAACTGGACTTTGGTTTAGTGGTTTTCATTAAACACTAATTAATTAATACTTCATTTTAAAAAGGTCACATGGGAAATGAGAAACAGCATTTGGATTTTCTGCCCTAAGCACTAACGTTAAGAGCTAGTACTTGTAGATAAATCAATTAACTAACACACATAGGGAGATTTCACATTCATAGCATTTGTCTCACATTTTTGCAATCTTACCTAAGACAAAAGATACAGGAATCAATTCAGCATAACTATTGCAGTAAAGGGCTAATTTTTCAAACATCAGCCTTTGACTCTCATTCAGAATTAACCTGCAGTCAAGCACATCACTGTGATATGTCTCAAAACAGCAAAAACATTTCTTATTGGTGAGAACAAACAAAATATTAATTGCTCTATAAATATAGACTCAGGTGCATTCCTGTAAATACTGGGGATTAAGTATTGTTATTGCGGTTTTGCAAAATTACAATCTTTTTTATTTGTTCCACACAGGTTACATGTGCTAATGCAACACTTTTGCTTTAGGAAAATACCACTTTTTTAATCAATCAAAGACTATTCTTTAAACTGGGGATATGTAATTTTTACTATAGATAGTAATTTATTTGGTATTTATTATAGGAATGTCAGCAATTATTGTCCACTATTGATTAGATCTCTTGTATCAGATCAGATACTGTTTTATCAATCATCCGCTGGCTATTTTGATTCTGTTAAAAAAAAGTGGTCACATGTGAGAATGTAAGCCTGAATGGTAACAATGAATTGCAATTTCCACAATAGGCTATAGAGAACAGCCCTCTTTAATCTGGGCTGTTCCCAGAATGTGCACCAATGGCCACACATGATGGAAATTCTGGTGGCTGAGGTTGACACATCTAAAGGACGCCATTATAGTAGGTGCCATCTAAAGGGAAGGCCATTACAGAGAAATATTGTGTATTTTTAAAAAATACACTCACTATACACCTTCAGAAGATACAGAAGTAACAACCATACTAAAAGGAACAAAGCTGCCCAACTGATCTCCTCTTTTTCACACACACAAACACCAATTCAGGTTTAGAGAACTGGAAATGCTCACCTGTATATGAGGCTGATGCCAAAATAAAGTGATACGAAGATTAATAACTCACAATAGAGGAGCTTGTAGATGCTGCCTTTCCACTGTAGCAGAAGCTGTGAGAAGGTGCCCAGGCGGGCCTCAGCTACACGGTATGTGTAGGTCACTGTCATCGCAGGGCCTGCTAGAAACAAACAGTAGCATGGAAAGAATTAAACAGACTGTAAAAAGACTACCATCATCCCAAAACATTCACAGTAAACTCAAGAATGAAACAGAGTCCATCATACATAAATATATCTTCAAGTACACTATCTCAAATAATGGTCAATGAAAACTTTGGGCTAAGTCCAGCTCAATTCTTCCTGATATACCATACATTGTAAAAATCTTATATCCAGTGTGGGCAGCCATAATCCTAGTCTAACTGCAGAAGATCCCAATTTATTTCCAAAAGTCATCCACAAGTGATCAGGCAAGAGTTCTAGTCAGTGTAAAATAGCAAGCCTCTGGACAAAATGAGGGGAAAAAGAAAAGTGGGGGAGGAGAGAAAGACTAGCTCTATATCTCCTTATATTATAAAATACTTTCCAGAAAATGAAAAAAAAATCTGATGAAAATGACACATGAACAGTATTTTAAAGTATTTGCAAACCAATTAGCCCATACATCAGCCCATGGTGTTTTTAGGCTATTTCAGAGACCAAAACGGTGTTCAAAATTTCACAGAGAGAAAGGCAGACAAACATGAAAAGTGTCACATGCTGGCCACGCCCATGCCCAGTTTAGCAAAGGGGAAAAAAGTCCTGACTGTCACGTGACATTGCAGTGACGATGTGAGTTTGACACCCTTGCTATAGAGAAACTTCTCCAAATTGGGGCATAATTGAAGCTCAGAATTTTTTTTTTAAAAGGCAATGCAGAAAAAGTCATTTATTAGACAGTACCATGACTCTGGTTGGAACTGCTGCCCAGGAAAAAGTTTACAGATTTAAAAGGAAGATTAAAGCATGTTGATCCCTCAAAGGGCCTTTTCTACATTGCCCCAAGCAATCAGCAACACTGCTCTGAAGTACTGTTTTTGGCTAACAATGACTAGAGTGGGTGATTCTGTCCACTCTGTATTGCAGAGTGAAAAAATAAAGTATGAGATGGGAGACAATTTCTACACTGTCCTTTTCTCAAAGAAGCACACAAGGGACAAATGATTAAGGTAGAATGCAATGTTTGACATCATTTCCCCCCTTGATTCTGCAAATGTCATAATTTTCCTTTGAGACAGCTCTCCTGGCTCAGTTGCATCATGCCTGGAGTTGCTCAACATAATGGATTACATGCTTTTCACAAAGTTCTAGTGTTTATACTGTGTTTCATCCTCAGGTTTGCTGGAGAGATATGATGACCAGCCCCCCGAAATATTAAATTATATATTATATATAAATGGGGAAAACTGGAGGAAGTAAATGACTTTGTATGCCTTACTAAAATGTTTACTAAAGATGGGAGTATTTATTTTTTATTTATTTAACTTCTTAAATGCCCACCTTCCCTCATATCTAACATTTATATTTTGCTTGAAATTGAAATGTCTCTTAGAACATTTTAAGAAGTGCAATGCTGGTAGAAAGCTAGGGAGTAGTATGTGATCTGCTATTGTAAAGAATACATGTTTGTCAAAAGAAGTGACAAAAGAAGTGTGTATGAAAATGCTCTTGAAACTGTCCATTGTTATCTGGAAGCAAAAATTGTGTATATCAGGAGAAATATTTAAGTTAATTGAATGCAGTAGGAATCGGTTATGTAAGAAATATGTATGTGATAAAACAAGAAAGGACGGTGTCAAGAATTAATGGGTGCTGAATAGAAAAGTGAGTTGTTTGTGCCTATATGGAGAAGGAACAAGGATGAAATTTCCAAAGAAATATATTAAAGAAGAATGAAATGGTGAAGAGGAAAGAAAAGACTTACTAATTTGTTAGATGGAGTTGATGAGCTTCTGAAAAAAGAAGCCCAAATTTAAAGAGGCAATGTATGAATCAGGAAGAATGGTCTTGGAGACAAAATGATATGGAAATGTATAATGAAAGATTAAAAAATATATTTTCTCATAAGTAAAAGATCAATAGAAAATTACATGGAATTAAATTAATGAAGAAGAAAAGAGAAAATAAGAAGTAGAAAAGACATTTTAGGTTAAAAAAAGGAAAGATATATAGGGCATAAAGAAGCAGCTTCCAATTTTCTTTACAACAGGTACAAACAACTTCATTATTTATCCTCCCTCTTTAAAGTTACAACATGGTCCTCTTTATCCCATATTCAACCCTTTTTAAGTAGCAAATCCATAAATCACCAATTCATTTTTTCCAATTTCAGCAAGTCCATAAGAGATGACCGAAAAGTATAATCAATGATTTGATGCAAGCCAAATTTATCAGTATTTTCTTCTGTTTCTTATCTCATACTTTAATCTCTTCAGCTTACTGCTTCTTACTATTTTTTTTACTCTTTGTCTATCACTGCTTATCCTGAAAGAGAATAATGTTTAGGGCATCTGTCTTACAAATAGAAATGAATTGTTAGAATATTTCAGATATACAGATTACTCAGTTCTTAAATGTTGGAGGGTTATCTGCAAGAATCTTAAGGTAGGGGTATAAATAATAGAGTAATGATAAAAACATGGTTTCATGCAGACTTGAGAATCATTTACAAATATTACTGCTTTGTATAGATATTTTATTATTTCTTTTGTTTTTCCACTGCATTCAGGTAAATTTGCTGCCATGAAACTCACATGCAGAATTCTTATTTTTTACCAAACATGGAAAACTTCAAATCATGTCTGTGAAAATAACACCCACGAATTTTTGCTGGTTGATATTTCCAGGAACAGAAGCACAGACTGAAAAGCTGTACTGCCTCCTGTATGTAATGCATTAGAGCTACAGTAAGTCCTTCAGCTTATTGGAATGAAGGCTGCTAAGAAGGAAGGATAGTCTCTTAGCAGATAGGATATTCTTTTTAACTGCATCTTGCAGAGCTGAGAAGAAGAGACAAAAGATACTTCAGGACAAAATTAACCCATTCCATTCACAGAATTTTATAAGCAGAGAGGCAAACCTCATTTTCCATTGATAACCCTGCTGTTTCTTCCATGACTCCCTTCTCCTTTGGAACAAAAAATATCTATTATGGCAGGAAAAACTACATTCCCATTTTTTGATAGTAAAAATCCACAATGGGAAATACCTTTGATCACCAATGCATACCTTTTCTGTGGACCAATGCTAAAGCCCAAGATCTCCTTCTCCCACACATACACATTGAGAGAGAGAAAGAGACAGCTGATGAGGGAATGATCACAATATTATCTAAAGGTAAAAAAAGGCAGGCTGCTCAGCTGATTGGTACACAGATCAATCTTAGATCATATACTTGTAATGATTTCTTTTGCAAGACTCTCTTCTGGCAAATTCCTCGTAAAGAGTGACCAATTCTATGACCAATGATCCTATAAATTATCTTATCATGGCAGATAATCTTTAAAAAAGATTGTCACTTCAAAAAGTATACAACACAAATCCATCTTCTTTTAAAACTTTCATTTTTTCTTATAAGGGTACAGTCTACATTGACATTCCTAAATACAGCCAATGTGGTAAAAACAGATTTTTCTACTGATTTCAGTTGTGGATTTTTCACATGGAATCGTGACTGAGATCTATAAAATATAATATTTTATATATACCATATTCTGATAGGAAGTCGTGTTCCCCCCCTTCCCCCCGCCCGGCTGATTTGGCAGTCTGGAGCAAAGAATCATACTCTCAAACAGAAGCTATTAGATTCAAAATGTTTTAAAGATCTTATCACACCATTAAATTGGTATGATAAGATGTTATCATACCATTAAATTGGTATGATAGGATAAATTGGTATGATATGATCTTATCATTAAATTTGTAATTTAAAAATGATTATTTAGGTGCAGAAGGAAGCAGCTCCTAAAAGTTCAAAATAATTATAAATTTAATTAATATAATTCAATGTAAATATTTAATAAGAATATTTATTTTTGGAGAACTCTAATAAAAATGGAAAAAACCAATGATTCATCAAACAAAATTAAACAACACAACCCTAGATTGTCAGCAAGGTGACCAGGTACTCCAAAATGATCCACTTTATTCAATGTTGCAAGATGAATATGAACATACTAGTGTGAGCAGACCAGGCTTGCCTTGCTGAAGCTCCCATCCCTTTTATGCATCCTGAATGAATGCAGGATCTGTTCTGTCCCTTTCCTCCTCTCTTCATTTCAAAAAAATCATTTTTCAAGTCATGCATCTCAAAATAATGAGTGGATTAACATAGAGTTTGTACTCCCCTCCTTTGTCGCAAATATATTTGCCCAAGTAAAAAACACAGAAACATCGAACAAGTTCTCCACATAGAACAACAACAGAGGAGCTACTTACAACAATAGCTTCTTTCTGTCTCCTTCAAAGCTGAGAAGATGGGCCTGGTGTGGATTCTGGCAAGGTTCTTTTGCAACACACTTAACACTCCACCTCTTCCCACCTCTGTGGAGTGTGGCTGATTGAACCTGACAGTGACCTGGTGCACTAAGAAGTATAAAACCCACTTGGGAGCCACAGCTGGTCACCTGGTGTCTTAATCCCACTCCCATTACAAAAGGCACTCTGTGGTCTTTTGCTGTGCTCTTTCCTAATCTTCTGAGTAAGCCTTATGTGTTTAGAGAGGTAGCAGCCTGGAAGAGAGGGGAAACGGGGTGGCCCTTCAGCTGGGGCTGCTCCTGTTGGCTGACTCCTGGCGCAGCCGTGGCCTCCACAAGAAGAAAGCCATTTATCACACTAGTTCTTTCTTGTTTGGATATTTCTGAAATGTCATTTTTAAGAAACCCTAGTGATTAAGCAGGGCTGGAATTTTCCACAATGTTTACAGGGGGTTTGTCATATTGGATGGAACTCAACTGAATAGATGCAAACTATGTCTTGCTGTGAGCTAGGACATTGCGACCTCCAAAAATATTAAACCCAGGTGCGTGCTTATCTTGATGTGCTATCACATCACTTGATCAGTTAAATGTTTTATATGAAAGGGGTATTCTACACAATCATAGAATTGTAGCATTGGAGAGGACCTGAGAAGTCATCTACTCAAAACCTGCTGTTCAAAGCAAGTTCTACTGTGTTGACTTAAGTCAACAGCTGTTCAAGAGATAACTGTTCACTACCTCTTGCAAAAAAAAAGTATACCTTGGCAGCTTGTTCAACTCTCAAAACCCTTACCATACTTTTTGAAAATTTATCTTTATATCTGTACAATTTCCAGCCATTTCTACCCATTAGGTGGTAAATCTTCATCTTGTGTTTGAGAAGATGTGATAGAAGTTCTGTTTGAGGAACTGGTTCTGTGAAATCTATTTTTGCAAATGGAAGGATCTATACATGTCTGTCTTTGTGATTATAATATCAAACTAACAAAATATATGATAGGTAGTCCAATATTTTTAACATTCCTTCTGCTTAAAAACTGTATTCTTTATACTGGCTAAAGAATCATCATGACTTCTGGGTGCTGCAGCATACAATGAGTTTCAAAGTTGCATATTATTAGTTTAGTTGTGGACATAGCACTGGCATAAAATTGACTGGACTAGGTTTTCAGATCAGATTAAACTGAGAAATTCATTAGAAATTGCAAAGCTTCTTCTGAAGAATTTCTGAGTAGGAAAAGAGATGTTTTCCCTTCAATATTAAGTGCACACAAATTAAGGAGCTATGTTTTGAACAGTTCATATTTGCCAAAAGAAGCTTGAGTGAAAACGAACAATCACAGAAACAACTGGAACTTGTAACTCCAAACAAGTTGCTTTTCCAACATTCTCTTCTTTTCTTAGATTTATCAGGTTTGTGCCCATTTTTTTCTCAAATCCATGGATGCAACCAAATTTGTTGGTGTCTCCTTGTTTCTCAATTATTTAGATGGAATGGCTTGCCTCCAGAAGTTGTGAACGCTCTATCACTGAAGACCAACCATTTGTGTGGAATGGTAGAGAGTCTCCTGCTTAAGCAGAGTGTAGAAGTGCGGGAAATGAGGAGACAGGAGACCAGTGTAACTTCAGCTCTTTATTCTAGGTATAGATCTGTGTAGCCTTTAGCGA
>BHFT01000651.1:0-17186 GCA_004320025.1 Laticauda laticaudata | reverse complement strand
CAGTGAGTACAAAACGGAAGCACCGCGTTAACCAACGGATGGCAAGTGTTTTTGTCCGTTTTACATACTCTTTCCATCCGTTGGTGCAGTGTGACATGGGCTTTAGCATTGGAGCATGTTAAAAATAATAAATGAAATACTAATGCTCTGATGGTCGTTCCAAAAAAATCCTTTCTTAGCACCCAGAAGCCAAGAGGAATATACATGCCAAATTTCAAGTTTGTAGGCTTTACGGTTTTGGAGATTTTGTGATAATGCGTGACTGATGTTTCGCTTTTATTTAGAGAGATTACAAGTCTCTACAGATTTATTTATTTTTTCTTGTTTTTAATTCTTTGTTTGCTAGAGCTGGAATGTTTCTGTTGAGGCAATCTTTATATTTTAAGCAGATGTGCAAAATGTTCTTGCTGTTTCCAGTAATAGTTCATTTTGATGGCAATTTCTTAATAATGTAGAATATTAAAGGATTGGAGTTGTTTCTCAGCACAGACAAGGGTTCATTAAGATTTTAAAAATGAAATTGGTTTTTTTTAAATAGGAACTTTATATTCTTTCAAATCATAAGCAGTTCTTATAGAAGCTGGTGTTGGGGAGATATATGAAAGTGGGTGCTATAAATTAGCAAGAGCTGTTGTAATTTTTGATTAATAGATTTTTCAAAGCTGATGGTTGAAGTTTCAGACAAAAGGAGCTGGATTTTTTTAAAATACCCATTGGAAGACTAGGAGATAAATTTCAACTCCAAATCATTTGGAAGGGGATCAGCACCAAGCTTAAGGTCTCTTTTAAGAATGTAACTTCTACACACCCATACACCCAGCACTAATTTTAAACTCATAATATATTGCAGGATTATAATAACAAATTTAATAATGTGGACAATCTGATTTTTTTTTTAAAAAGCTTTGAAGCATGAGTGCACTTTCTACTTTTCTGGGCATAAAAATGCAGTTTAAGTATTTGTTTAAGTTATTTCATGTCATTATATTCTTTAGTATCTGAAGATAAGGTATGCAACAGCTGTTTCAGACCCTGCACATCTATGAAGTTAACAGTCTCATCTGACAATAGTTTACATACAGTTTTGAATACATATGTGTTGAATAAAGTTTTTGACAGAGTCTAGCTATCAAACAGGGTTTACCTGCCCCCCCCATCCCAACCTAGTTCTACATTGAGAGGGATTTTTTTCACAGTTTCTGATGATGCTTGGTGGATGAGCCCCCTGTCCTTAATGTGCTCTGCACATGGTAAAAAAGGACAGTACTATTTACTGACATTGTGCTGATAGCAGGATAAAATTTGTCAGCCAGGCCGCAAATGTTGTGCTGCTGTTTTGTGTCAGTTCTAAGATTTGTGGATAGCACTTTAATTTGGTTATGAGAAATCAATTTCTTTCTTTTTATAGAAGCAAGGAAGATGGCTACAATCACTGTATTGTTTTAATCTTTAGTTTTATGCAACCATGTTACATCATTTGAGGTACCAATGCCATCATTTCAGCCATTGTCTACCCACTCCAGGATGAAGGCCTTTTCCTCATGTTTCCAACCAATACTGATGTCGTTGATCCATCTTGTTTAAGGTCTCTTTCATGGACATTTTTTAATCAAATGGGATCTGTTCCAGGACTGCCTTTCTCCATCTGCCAACAGTTCTTCTTGCTATGTGACCAACCCATTTGTATTTCAATTCTTTTACTCTCCTATACCAATGTATAATATTGAGTATGTAGGGCAGAGTAAAACATACCTTATGTTCAGTTTTTATCCAGAGTCTCTGTTGGAGCATTCATTGCAAAATTCATGAAATCCAATATGAAAGAGTTCTTCAAATTGAAGTATTCAAATAAAATAAAGTTTAAAAAAGGAGACATCTGTTTTATGGACAGTGAAATTTAAAGTGATGTTCAATATTGCACATTATAAATGCAGCAATGAAACAATATATCTGACTTTAAAAAAATCTTTTTACAAAACTTGTGTAAGAATCTGAAAGCTTGGGAACCTCTTAGGACATGATCAACCTAAAAGTTTCTCTTCCAGGCACTAGGGTTGTAGAGGGAATGCATTAAGGTTATTTACCACTTTGGAGAATTTACAGAAACCACCACAGAGTGAAATGAGAATCATCCAAAAAGGTCTTTTAACTTTACTATTTCATATGAAAATAAACTCATTTTGGACCCGAAAGCATTTTCTTCAGGTCTTGAGAAGACACACCTATCCAAAAGGAAGAGTGAAGAATCCAGGAATGACAAATGAAGGTATATTATAGATTCAAAAACAGACATGGTTCATTGGTAATACCAGAGTATTATTAGTTCATAAGTAATATATCTGTGGATAATCCAATTCCCATCCATTTTCTATAATTAAAAAACCAATTTAACCAGGGAGGCATTCATTGTGATTCAGTCCTGGGTGCAGAATCTTATCATATCTTTAGCCTTGCACTGGATGCTTGCATCATATCAATATCAATAGCACTTACACTTATGTACTGCCCCATCGTGCTTTACAGCAGGGGTCCCAAATCTGTGGTCTGTGGCCCACTGGACCATGAGCTAATCACCACTGGGGTATGTGAAGAGCCGGCCAGTCCATGCACTTCAGGACATGTGCATGGCCTCACTTGCATGAGTGTCATATTGGGTGCTCACGCGCCATTTCTCACATGAGCCTTGTTGCAAGCGTTTGTGTCACATGAGCCTTGTCACAGGTGCTCATGGCCCCACTCACACGAGCATTGTCATAGGCACTCACAACCTACTCACATGGGCATCATTGCAGGTGCTTGTGACCACACTCACGTGAGCATCACTGCAAACATCATGGGCACTCATGCATGCACATTCACCTGCACTTGCATCTCCCACAAAATAACAGATAACAGATAATCAGAGTTGGAAGAGACCTTATAGGTCATCCAATCCCCCACCCAAGTGGGAGACCCTACACCATTTTTCACAAATGGCAGTCTAATCTCTTCTTGAAGGTCTCAAGTGATGGCACTCCCACAACTTCCGAGGGCAAGCTGTTCCATTGGTTGATTGTTCTCACTGTCCAGAAAGTTTCTTCTTTTTCCAGTTAAATCTCTGCTTGTTCAGTTTCCATCCATTTATTCCTTGGTCTGGCCTGCAGCACTTTAGAAAATAGCCGTTGACCCCTCTCCCTCCTGTGGCAGCCCTCAAATATTGGAAGACCTCTATCATGTTCGCCCCGGTCCTTCTCTTCACTAGACTAGCACATCCGCCAGTTCCTGTAACTGTTCTTCCTATGTTTTCATCCTCAATCCCCTAATCATCCTGGTTGCTTCTCTCTGTACTTTTTCTAGAGCTGCAACATCTTTTTTAATAATGGTGGGTGAACAAAACTGAATGAAGTACTCTAGGTGTGGTTCTAATAAGGCTCTATAAAGTGGTATTAGTACCTCATCACTTGATCTGATTGTATCCCTCGGTTAATGCATCTTTAAGGATGCATTAGTTTTTCTGGCTGCTGCTGCACACTGCTGCTCATTTTAGCTGGTTGTGTCCACTTAAGACTCCAAGATCCCTCTCACAGTTACTGCTATTGAGACTGGTTTCACCCAGTCTATATGTGTACTTTTGTTTCTTTTTTGGCTAAGTGTAGGACTTTACTTTTCTCAACATTGAATTTCATTTTGTTAGATACGGCCCAGTATTCTAGTCTGTCAGATCCATCTGGATCTTGAGCCTATCTTCTTGGATGTTAACTATTCCTGCCAGCTTAGTATCATCTGCAAATTTGGTAAGTTCCCCTTCTATTTCCTCATCTAAGTCATTAATGAAGATATTGAAGAGTCCTGGGCCTAAGGCAGAACCTTGTGGCATCCCACTGCTTACTTCCCTCCATGTAGACTTCGACCCATTAAGAACTACTCGTTGAGTACGGTTTGTCAGCCAGTTGCGAGTCCATCTTGTGGTGGTGCTATCTATTCCACTTTTTTCTAGCTTACTAAAAAGGAGGTTGTGGTCTACTTTGTCGAATGCTTTGCTGAAATCTAAATGTATTATGTCCACAGTATTTCACTTTTCTACTAATTTTGTCACTACCAAATCATCTCCTCTTTCTCCTCTCTCCCTGTTCCAGGCTGCCAACCCAGTTGGGGGACTGCTTTATAGCACTCTCAAGGGGCAATTTACAATGTCAGCATATTGCCCCCAACAATCAAATTCCTCATTTCATTGACCTTGGAAGGATGGAATGTTGAGTCAACTGTGAGTCTGTCAGGATCAAACTCCAGGCTGTGGACAGAGTTAGCCTGCAATACTGCATTCTAACCACTGTGTCATCAGGGTTCTTCACTGTGCTTGAAGTATAGGGCAAGATCAGAAATATTCTCTTTATCTGTTATCTATTCAAGCTGGATATAGAAATAAACATCCTTCCTAGAGTTGCATTTCATTTTCAGAGGACTCTGAATGCCTAAAAAGTTTATGATGGAGATGATCTGGAGCAGAGGTCACCAAGCTTTTGGACCTTAGGGACCACCAAACTCATAATTTTAAATCCTTCAGACCACTAATATAAATTTTGACTGACAGTGGCTTGTTGATGTTGGTGGGAAAGTCAGCCCCATATTCCAGAGCTGCATAGTCACAGAACTGGCTCTTTGGTCATCTCGTAGCAGCTGCTCCTCCATCTGAACTGGCCTGTCATGAACTGGCCTGTCATAGACTGAAGGAGCTGCTCCGAGATGACCAAAAGGCCAGTCTTGATAACTACTGCAAGTCTGGAATATGGGACCGACTTTCCCACCAACATCAGCAAGCCATCTAGGGGCGGATTTCCCTCCCCCGCTGTTGGTCTTACCTTACAGTTCCAGCTTGCATGGCTTTACTCAAGGTAAGGTTTGCGCTCGGCTAAAAGGTAGGGGCCAATGGGTGGGCAGGCCATATGGGCGGTGCAGTCGTGTGTTCCCCCACAGCCTGGATTAATTGCTTTGGGGAAAGTGCTTTGGGGGGGACATTTCTCTGCAGACCACCAAAATTTTCTCATGGACCACCAGTGGTCCTGGCCCACCAGTTGGTAACAACTGATCTGGAGCACCGCTTTGACTTTCAAAGCACTCTTCAAGACCAGAGGAACCTGACTCTCCTGACTCTCCCCAGCTGAAGCAGGACAATGATGGAAGATTATCTTTCCAATTATGCTGGATTTCAGAAATGTCCAGAGGGCTTCAGAAGTCCATCACTATTGTTCAGACAATCCCCATTTGTTCCAACAAGAGTCAAGGACAGTTTGTTTTATCTCTGTAATTTTAAGACAGCAAACCTTAAGCCTCCTTTTATTCTGAGTTGTAGAGTGGGTGGAAACCCTCCATTCAGTTTTGTTAGAGTTTTGAAAATATTTACATTTCAATACTAGACTTTTGTGTCCTGCTGGTAATTGAATGTGTGAAGCAATGTAAATACACGTCATATAGTATTTTGATAACAACATGAATTTCCATCTCACTGCAAAATGGAACAGAAACTCCATCTGAAAATCCTGTGGAATAAGAGGTGCTTCTATAAAGTAGATATTAATTTCCTATGACCCATGTAATATACTATAAAGACACTTAGGTCTAATTCTATGTTAAGTTATTTGTTTGATTTATATCCCACTTGTCACTCAGGAGCTTAAGATAGTACATATAACATACCCATTGTTTATAAACTGAATTTAAGTTGGCTATATAATATGGCTGCTAAAACAAGTAGCATCAAACAGAGGTACAGGTTTTTTAAAATAACAAGGTCATAAATATTTATTATGTTAAATGCTATTTCCAGTTGACAAATATTTTACGTTAGCTATCTTATTTTCTGTCTTATTTTATGAAACTGGCATTTCTTTTCCATTTCTTTTCTAGTTTTTGCATTTAAATCATCTCTTAGTACTTTTTGATACTGCAATCATAATCTTTTGCAATGTGCTCTAGAATTACTCATTGCTTTCTGTAATTATATATTTAATTGTATGTTTGTTTAATAGTTTTGTTGACCATATACCCTCAATTTCTATTATATATGATCCTATAATTTATATTAAGTACATAATTGATGATGTCCTTTCAGTGTTTCATCAAAGAAGGAATTCTGTTTTACAAGGCACTTTATAAATGGAAAACAAAATCTGACATGCTTGAATCAAGGAAAACCTATTCTTCCTCCTTTTACTTTTATTCAAATGCTGCCCTACCAACTGATCTGTACTTAAGAAAGCTCTTTCTAATTTTAAAACTGTGCTTCTGTCTTAAATGGTCATACAAAGCAATGCAGAAATGAAATATACTGTCACAACAGGAGCAAATAATGAAAAATTTGTCCCTTGGTCCTTTCAAATCAAAGCTCTTTTCTGTGGCAGCAAAGTAGAAAATAGTCTAGGAGAGCCCTGTGGAAAATTTCTACTTCCCTTTTTCTGTAGTAGTGATAAATAACCTTGAATGACTTCATTTAATTATAATAATACTATTATGATAAATGTGCTCCATTATGGAAATAGAGTTAGTAAGTGAGAATTAGTCATGGCCTAGCAACAGCTTTTTCAGCACAAGGTAATAGAACAACGGTTGACTGCAGACAACACTAAATAGCAGCCAGATGACCCTTGCTGAAACTTTGCCAGGTGAGGTCAATTCCTGTGTTCCCTCATCATTCTCATTCTCTATCAAAAGAACATCTCTGCCAAACATCACAAGATTTTGGTGTTCTCTTTAGGAAAAGCATAAATGCAACAGCTGAAACAACTTCCCTCCATTATGTCTGCCGACTCCTTCCTTCCTTCCTTACAGATTTTCCTGGAAGAGTATGAAACCAAAGATACAGGAAGTGCTCCAAAGCAAAGGGCAGTATTCATTTAATGATGAAACTAGTCAGTACAAACCCAAAGTACAACCATCCTCAACAAATGTTTCCAATTAGTTTCTGTATACAGAAGAAGGACAAATTAGTTTGGAGCTTGATTTAAAACAATGGGGAAAAAAATCCTACAGCTTTAAAAAGGGCAATGTCTTATCATAATCAACCTTTGCACCTTCAGGATGTGCTAGACTTCATATCCAATAAATTTAGCCAGTGTGGAATATAAGATTTCCATAAGCACAAAGAAGGTTTCTTAAACTTTCCAAAATGGGGTTATTTCAATATTTAAAGACAATTTTAATGTTGGGGAATTGTGGGAGTTGAAGTCCATATGTCTTAAAGTTGCCAAGTTTGGAGACTCCTGAGCTATATGATGGCCTGACCATTTATCAATATACAGTAATCACCCCACCCACAGCATAGTGGTTAAGGGACTAGTCTAAAAATCAAGAGACCTTGAGTTCTGGTCTCTCTTAAGAATGAAAGCCTTGGGCCAATCCCTTTCTCTTCACACTCATCCTTTCTCTTAGCCCTAGGAAGAAAGCCAGGGTAAATCAAAACTTCAGGGGCTGGTCCACATAGTCTCCAGGAGTCAACACTGACTTGAAGGGATAAAAAACAGAAGATAATTTCAGAAACCATTGAAAAATGGCAGGAATTCAAATTTACCACATTGCAGTCTAATATTAGGATTTCCAAAAAAAAAAAAAATTCATTTAATATTAGCAAAGCTAAAGCTTCTAACCTTGCCTTGCCCCTTGCAGTCAGCACAGTGAAGGGATTTAAGTAAATCAGAAAAAAATATAATGCACTTATTATATTTTTAAAAGTATGTGTGTATGTTATTTATTAAACACATTCGTATAATCTGCCCAGTTCTCACATAATTCTGGGTGGCTTACATCATTAGAAATCCATAACACCAAGATCATACACCCTGGTAGCAGCAACACAATCAGACTGACTACTTGATTGGTTCCCTCTCCAGTAGTGGAGCCCAGGCCCAATGGTGAAATCACATCTTCAGGGCCTTTCAGAAAAGCAATAAGATGGAGGCCAAACATACCTCCAGGGGAACAATGTTCCATAGAGAGGGAAAACACCACTGAGAAGGTCTTTTTTCATTGGACCATCAGATGTACAGTTGTAATAGATGGGACCTGCCACATCTCCCACTTTCCTGTCCTGGGGAAGTTAGCCAACTAAGTGCAGATAAGTACCATGAAATTACCCTTCCAAGATTTCAAATGCTTTCATAAGTTTTAAAATCAAGCCAGAAGAGTATCTCTATTAGAAATGTCTTTGAAAGGCAAACTACGAGAGAAAGCCAAATTCTCCTGTGATCATAAGGCAGTTCCATAGTCTTGTAATGAACTATTCAGCATGAATTAGGGAGTTATTCACAAAGCCATTTTTAATAATGAATAAATTCTAGAAAATTGCAGTATGTATAGTATATGTGAATAATTTGTGAACTGAAAAAAGACAGAATCCTCAACTAAATGATTGCATTATGAATTATTAACCAACTCTCAGCCATGACACTGAAGAATAGTTAGTTAATATCTCAACAGAAAAGATATTGCATAGTTTAAGTGAAAAGCCAGAAAGCAGGGACTAGAATAGCTTTCCCTAATCTGATAACCTTAGGATATATGGAAATATGACTACCAGGCACACATGGAGGATATCAAATTGTGCAAAACTGAGATAGAACATAGGACTTCACAACTTATTGTACTTTTCACCTCTGAAAATATGTATTATTTTATCATTACTCTTATACTATAAT
Organism: Laticauda laticaudata; assembly: GCA_004320025.1. Lineage (NCBI taxonomy): Eukaryota > Metazoa > Chordata > Lepidosauria > Squamata > Elapidae > Laticauda > Laticauda laticaudata. Next base: position 8,520 of record BHFT01000651.1, on the reverse strand, counting down.
TATTGTATTGTGATTGTTTTCTGAAACATGAAGGAAAGAAAAGGAAGGGGAAGCAGGGGGAGGATTCTACCAGTTTGCACCACAAAAGATTTTATTTGAAGTTGTCTGAAGAATAAGGCTGAAATTATTACACTGAATAAATTTATTTTGAATGTTGAATTTAATTGAGTAAATTATATGTGCACACTTGCACAGAAGTCCACTTCTATATGTTCAAATTAATTCACTTGATTCAATCTGATGCATTGAATTGATTTGGTGATCAGTTTGTAGATTTTATTCAAAGGTGTCATCTAAACTGTCTTCAAATACAAAATCTTATCAAGAAGACATGAAGAGAAGGTCTGGGTGAAGAGAAGATCAGATCAAAAGTGAAAGACTACAATAATCTATTAAGAACTGGATTTGAAGCAACTGGCTGACCAACTGCATTCAGGGCATAGACTTCAATGAAACTACATCTACGTGGAGGGAAGCAAGCATCACTATGACACAAAGAAAATGTTGAGATTATAAAAAGAATGCAGAAAAGAGCAACAAAAATAATTAGGGGAGTGGAGGGTAAACCTTATGATAAATAGTTGCAGGAAATATGTCTAACTAAAGAAGTGAAGGACTAGGATTGACATGATAGCAGCATGCCAGTTCATTAAAGAGACATCCAGTCTAGAACTAAGAAGAAATTTTCCAACAATGAGAACAACCAGTGGAATGGCTTACCTTTAGAAGTTGCAGGTGCTCCATCACGAGATTTTCAAGAAGAGGCGGCACTGCCATTTGTCCAGAATAGTATAGGGTTTCCTGCTTGAGCAGGGATTGGATTAGAAAACCTCCAAGCTCCCTTTTAAGGCTATTATTCTATGTTCTAAAACATGGGTGTCAAACTGGATTTCTTTGAGGGCTGGATCAGCAATGTAGTTCTTCTCCCCAGGCCGGGGGGGGGGGGGNGGGGGGGGGGGGGGGCAGCATGGAGGGATGGGACAGATGCCTCCTGCAGCATCCAGCTGGTGAAAATGGGGCACAGAGGACCACGTGTGACCCCCTGCTCCTTGTTTTCAGCCTCCATGGCCTCCTGCAACACTCTGCTGGCCGTTTTTGGGCCATTTTCACTCCGGCAGAGTGCTGCAGGAGGCAATGGAGGGTAAAGATGAGGTGCAGGGTCCCCGCATATATCCTGTTTTATCCCTCAAAGGCACTGTGGGCCAGTCCTTTGATATTTCTAGGCAGGCCCGGCAGGCCTCTCAGGCCCCTCAGGCCAGATGCCTTGAGTTTGATACCCCTGTTCTAAAATATCTGAAAGGAAATATCTTATACCAGAGAAATGTAAAAGCTGTTTGTATTACTTAAGACACAGAGTTATTTTCTCAAAATTAACAAATCTTTGCAATTCTTGTGAATTTGAACTTTGAACATGAGTATGTTCAGACTCTCTATATGACCAAGTCTTTAAAATGTCCCTCATCTTTTTATTGATTATAAGAAGCTTCCAATATATTAAGAGCAATCCTTCACTGGCTGATACCACATTACCTGCCGCAGATTGATCTGGCTAGCTCTTAATGTTTTCAGGATCAAACATGTTTACCTTCAGCATGAACTTAGATAAAGCTTTGAGTAAAATACCTGCATTACAACTTGTATTAACACTCTCAGATATCTTGTTGCTTCTTCCTAGAATATCAATAATTCCACAAATGATCACATTTCTATTTCTTATATTTAGAATTGAAAGTATGATCAGCAAGCTAGATCAAAAGTATCTGCTTCTTTTCTTCCATTAATCTACAACTTGCATACTAATTGTATATAAAACTCCTGGTATTATCATCACATTTAGCAGAAAAGCAATAACAGAAAAAATATGCTTTCCTTTGCACAATTAATCAAGTGCCTGACCCTGGGCACTTGATTATTAAGACAGTGCACACTTCAACAATGATCGAGGATTTGGGGGAACAGTATTTGGGGAAAAACTCAGGCTTTTGCATGAGTTAAAAAAGAAATATAAGAATTTCCCAACGCTCAAACACTGGGCTTGGATCTCACATGAATCTGTTTTAACTGCATTGTATATGTTTATTTGTCCTCTGTTGAGTGGGTGGCCATAAAAATGGAAGGAAGGAAGGGGGTAACTCCTTCTTTAAAGGAGTAACATCTTTCTTCAGACTGGCATGGAAAGCAGAGGTGGTATTCAGCAGGTTCTGACCAGTTCTGGAGAACTGGTTGTGGAAATTTTGAGTAGTTTGGAGAACCTGCAAATATCACCTCTGACTGGAGATTTTACAGTATCCTTCCCCTGCCACGCTCACCAAGCCATGCCCACAGAACCGGTTTCAAAAAAATTCATAATTTGAAATTTTCAAAATTTTCAAATTTCAAAAAATTTGAATCCCACCACTGAGGGAAAGCTGAAAAAAGTTGACCAGCTTAACAGAAAGGAAAGGAGTGCTCACACAGCTTCTGAAGCTCTTTTGAATCATATTAAAATGTGCACCACTCTATACATTACCTGTATTTTGTCTTGGATGGATTTTTTTTTCAAAGGGTGGAGTTCCTTTGTAAAACATTATTAATGAAATCTGATATTTAGATTTCAGCCAGCCAACCTCTGGGACAGTTGCATGCTACAGTGTTCAATCAATACAACATTCAAATCTTTAGAAAGCAGAAAGTCTACAAAGCTGTGCTTATCCCTTCCCTCCTATACTGATATGAGTCCTGGATGGTGTATCAGAGCCACATCAAACAACTGGAGAAATTTTGCCTGCTTTCTCTCCACACAATCCTTGGCATTTGTTGGCAAGACTGTGTCTCCAACCTGGAGGTTTTGTGTTGAATCCACTAGTCCCTAATTACCAGATGAGATGGGTGGGACATGTCACGTGAATGGATGACCGCCATATGACTTTTCAGGTCCTCCACAGTGTACTAGAATCTGGGAAGAGATTCTGGGGTCTACCATGCAAAGGCTACATGAACACTATGAAGGAAAACCTACATCACTGTGACATCCAGCCAAGAGACCCAGAAGCTGCAGCTACTGACAGAACCCACTGGCCAGCCCTGTGCTATGAATCCTTCACTACCTTTGAAGACAGGTGCTGCCAAAAATGGTAGGCAACTGTGAGCAGTATCACAGAATAACACACATCATTGCTACAATAGACTTCCAGTGCCCCCACTCATTGCCTCCAGTCTGGGTTGGCAGAACCACATCTGTGTCCACAGATGAATTGCACAGTATTGTCTTCAAACCTGAAGAACTATCATATATTCCCATATGCAAGCAAAAGATGAATTTACATTCCAGACAGATTTATATTGCAGATTTTCTGGACCAAAACTAATCCCCACACTATCCCTTTTCTCTTTCTCTCTGAATCACAGAATGTCGAAGATGAATTTCCGATTGTAGCTGAACTGGGAAACTATTAACCTCTGCCATCAAAGTAAGAGCTCTAAAGGAAACTGTGATTTCACAAACTCTGGATGGTTTGTATTCTGATGCAAACAAAAGAAGAAACAGAGGTGGTATTCAGCAGGCTCTGACCAGTTCTGGAGAACCAGTAGTGGAAATTTTGAGTAGTTTGGAGAACCAGCAAATATCACCTCTGATTGGAGGTTTTACGGTATCCTTCCCCTGCCACACCCATCAAGCCATGCCCATCGAACCGGTAATAAAAAAATTTGAATCCCACCACTGTGACGAAATATCCATTTTTTATTCCAGTAACTATGGTTTACTCCTGCATGAAGATTGCTACATCTTCTGAACTGAGAGTTTAGAATAAAATACCAGTTTATTGCTGGTTATCTACAATAAATACTGTGCAGTAGGATTCATTAGAGCCAAAATCAGTGTGGAAAAAAAAAGTATAATTATTTAATGTATGGCCTAACTTTCCTCATTCCCCCTTTTGAATCTACAACAATCCTGTGAGGAAGGCCAGTTTGAGTGTAATTGAGTGTAATAATTGTTCCTTATAACTACAATGCAGTGCAAATCAATTTGTTTCTTATTCTTCCTGCTTCCAGTGCAACATCTTTACATTTATTAGCGCACAATATATTAGTAGTCAATGCAATCCATTAAAAATAAAGCCCATTCAGTAGGAAAACTGGGCTTCTGGTACAAATTGAGGGGGGATTATAAATGCAAAAGAGCATAACACACTTTCCTGATTAAAGAAATGTTAGTTGATTGATTGCATGAGTTTAACTCTGTAATTAATAAATTAAATTTACATAATTTTGATTATGGGTAAAACAGCAGTTCGGAAATGAAGTTCTTCATACAACTGTCCCAAACATTCTTCACAAAATATGCACAACAAACCAGAGCTTAGGAGAGACATTGTGCCATGTGTAAGTAGTGCTCGACTTACAACCATTCATTTAGTGACAATTCATAATTATAATGACATTGAAAAATGTGAATTATGACTATTTTCCCACACTTATGACCATTGCAGCATCCCTGTGGTCACATGATCAAAATTCAGACGCTTGGCAACTGGCATGTATTTATGACAGTTGCACTGTCTCAGGGTCATATGGTCACCTTTTATGATCTTTTGACAAGCAAAGTTAATGTGGAAGCCAGATTACTAACTTAACAACTGCAATGGTTCACTAAACAACTGTGTCAAGAAAGGTTGTAAAATGGGGCAAAACTCACTTAACCACTATCTTGCTTAGCAGTGGAATTGCTCAACCATGGTAATAAGTCGAGTAAAGGAAAATGGTCCATTTAAGATGAGGTTGCCATCTGTACTTATTAGAAATACTTAATGAAGGCATATGCTGTCCTTCTCAATTCTGAGGACCGTTTGAAAGCTCAATTAACAGAGCAATGTTATGCCTTTCTCCTTATTAAGGAACAAGTAGAACCAGATTTAATGGCACTTACTCCCAGGTAAAAGGATCTGGGATTTCAGGTTAAGTGTTTTCATTTGCCAGAGGGCAAGACAAAATGAAAAGATGTCAAATTGATTTGACATTGTAGCTCTTGCCCAGCATCTCCAAGCAAGAGCTGTGAAAAGGCAGAAAATGGTACCTTGAACCGAGAAAGCCTGTTTTCAGCAAAGAAAAAAAAAAGCAACAATCTGGCTTTGCTAGTCCTCAGGATATGAACCTTTGCCCCAACCAATGAAGGCAATCTGTCAAATACGATTTAAATTCCTGGGAAGGCTCCATAATGAAGAGAAATAGGAGGAAAGGGTACTTTTATCCGTGCCACTTTTCAAGAAATGCCCTTGCCCTCGCCAACAATTACAGATGGTCTGAGATGAGAATGTAATGGAGAAGAACATATGGCTGCCCAGCACGAGGAAATTGCTGCGGCTGACTTCTACACTTCAGAGAAAAATTGGGCCTCGCCTCACAATTTTTACAATCAGTTATTTGGCTGAAGGCGGGAAATTCTATAATTCCTGTCCTAAAGAGTCTATTTTTTCAAATAGATTTCCAGGATTTTAACCATTTCACTTCTTCAGCAACTGTTGAGGATAAGGGGAAAGACCGTGGTATCAGGATCTTACAGATTTTTCTGTTCTCAGGATGTAAACCAGGGGTGGGACTCTACCAGTTTGCACCTATTCGCTAGAACCGGTTGTTAACATTCTAAGCAGTTCAGAGAACCAGTTGTTAGAAGAAATTACTGGCCTAATCCTGTAAGGAAGGCAGGAAGGAAACATTCTGGTGTTGCTTACAGTAACTGTCTCTCCGTTAACCCTTATTACATTCTTGGCAGGACTAGACTTCCTGTCTCTGGAATGTCTCTGAAGTTTTTTTTCCCCTCCTTTGCTGGTACTTTGCTTGTATGGAGTGACCATTCAAAGTTACAATGGCCCTGAAAAAAGTGACTTATGACCATTTTTCACACTTACGACTGTTGCAGCATCCCCACAGTCATGAGAGGCCAGGCGAGAAGATGTGTGCCTCGATATGAGTGATATTGAGTTGGCCACACCCAGTTCATGACCACCAAGCCATGTCCACCCAGTCACATGATCACCAAGCCACGCCCACCACCTAAGCCATGCCCACAGAACCGGTTGTTAAAAATTTGAATCCCACCCCTTATGTAAACTGAAAAATGGCAGACCAGGAGAGGTGGACTGGAAAAATTTGTTACTGGGAGATTCCGAGAAATCTTAGTGTAAGGCCTAGCAGCTCATTTGCTGCTCTGTGCACAATGCTTGCATAACCAAAAGCTTATTTTCCTCATTCTAACCGAGGTAAACTGAATCTGGATAATATGGGAACAATACATTTTTAAATATTCATGAAGATGATGATGATTATGCATAGGTTATATCAGTGATGGGCCACTACGGCCCCTTTATGACCTGTAGATTTCAACTCCCAGAATTCCTGAATGTGGCGACCAATAGTTGCCTACCTCTGGACTATATTGTAAGGGTATTTATCAGGGGTGTAAAACTTAATTTCACTGAGGGCCACAACAGGGTTGTGCAGGCCAGGGCGGATGTGGCTAGGGTGGGTGTGGCCAACTCAATGTCACTCGTGTTGGGGCGACTGTGGCAGCCTGAGCACTGTGCAAGTGAAAACGGGCTCCCAAGCTCCATTTTCGACTGCAACAGTCTTCTGCAGTGCTCTGCCAATGAAAATGGAGCTTGGAAGGGCGACACATGGTCCTCATGGGCTCTGTTTTTGTCTGTAACAGCCTCCTGCAGCCCTCTGCCAGAAAAAAATGGAACTCGGGAGGGCTGCATGCTCCTTTTTGCTGGCAGAGACACCGTGGGTCAGTCCTTCACTGTTTCCAGGATTGAGTTTGACACCCCTGCTCTATGGCATGTATTACCTCTCTTTGTGTTACAGGTAGTTCTTGACTAATAGACACAATGGGGGTTGGAAATTCCATCACTACACAATGCAGTTGTTAAGTGAGTCACACCCAATCGTACAATTTTTTTGCTGTGGTCATTAAGCAAATCACACAACCATTAAGTGAATCACATAGTTGTTAAGCAAATCCAGCTTCTGATATTGATTTTGCTTGTCAGAAGCTGACTGGAAAAGTTGCAGATAGCAATCACATGAGCCCAGGATGCTACAAGAATCATAAATACATGATGGTTGCCAAGTGCTAAAGTGTTATCCTAGTCATGCTAAAGTGTTAATGGAGGTGCTGCAGTAGTCAGTCGTAAGTGCAAGGACTGGTCATAAGTCACTTCTTTCAACATCATTGTAACTTTGAATGGTATCTAAACAAATGGTCATACATCAAACATTACTTATATTCTTTTTCCTTCTTTCCCATCCCAGTTTTCAATTTATCCTTTGTACATCAGATATTCTCCTCATACTTACTGAACTTTTCATCTCAATCCTTTGTTCCATTTATCTTTCTGATGGCTGACAGGATAAAATTTGACAAGACTGACATAACCCACAGCAGGACTCATCTTTATATGAAAAAGTGAAATATAACTGAAGCCTGAATATTTTAACAGCAAGGTTTTAAGATTCTGTTTTTAACCCTTTGAATCCAAGTACAAGGGATATTGTTTGAAATCTGAAGCTTCCCAAAGGTGCAACAGCAGTAATCTAGAACCAGTGTTTGTCCTTGGATGAAGTTTATAAAGATGAAGGGATGAAGGGTTACTTTTAATTTGTACTACCTAGATTTAGTGTAAGATAGCCTTCAATTTAGGACCACAACCGATACCAAAATTTCTGTTGTCGAGTGAGTTTTTCCCCATTTTACAGCCTTTCTTGGTACAGTTGTTAAGTGAATCATTGCCACTGTTATGTCAGCAACACAGTTGTCAAGCAAATCTATCTTCCCCATTGACTTTGCTTGTGGGAAGGTTGAAAAAAGTGGTCAGATGGTGCCTATTATATAATTAATTGATTTGTCGAAATCTCGTGACTCAAGACCCAGTCAGACGGTTGTGTGAAAGTTACTCTCCAACTCTACCCTTTAGAAAACTATGCCACATAGACTATGTTGCCCAACTGTTGGATGCTATTCTAATAAGGTATGATGATGGCTGGTAATGTTGGCTTTAAGAATTTTAATGCAGAACAAGGCAAAAAGTGATACTAATTACCTTCCTGCTGATCTCTTACTGATGGGATATAATTTAGGGACCAATCAATTGGTCTCCTAAATTGGTAATTGGATAGGGTGGAGAAACTTGATGTAGTTTAGACACCTTTCAAGGGACTGGTTCCAAGTGTAGAAATGCTTTGTACTTAGTTGGTCATTTCGGTTATTTTTGAATACGAATGTAGCATTTTTTTAAAAGAACTACTCCAGTTTTTAAAACACAGATCTAGCAATTTTTCATTGCAGCAAAAAAACCATGTGTATAAGGAACCTGTGTAAGACCTGAAAAATAGCAATAGCACCTATAATCTTAGACTTAAGGCTAGGTCCCACTGGCCGACGGACACAAAACATATGCATAAAGGACATAGCAGACAAGCAAAATTTTGGGGGTGGCTCCATCCGTTGTCATCCACTCCAAAAAGTGGCGAAAATTTGCATAA
>BHFT01000650.1:0-32788 GCA_004320025.1 Laticauda laticaudata | reverse complement strand
GCAAATTTTTGCCCCTTCTGAGAGCGGATAACAACGGATGGAACATTTTTCTCATCCGTTGTGTCCGTTTTGCATCCTTTGGGCAGTGTGACAGGGCCTTAAATTATAATTTTTTTATATCTGGCCCAAGATAAGTCCTCTTCATTCAATGAGGCCCAGGCAAGATAAGCATTTGGACACCCATGCTTTTGAACAAAAAGCAAAATTTTATTTATTTGTTTGTTCATTTGTTCATTCATTCGTTCATTCCAGTTTCTATAGCCATCCATTTCAGTGTATGACTCTGGGCGGCTTACAATTCAGAACATATATTACAATTAAAAATTAGAAAGCATTTTAAAACAATAAAACCAGTAAAAAATATACTAAAACCAGTAAAAAAAACCATCCAATTCAGTATGCTCAAGAATAAGATATTTGGCTTGTTAGCAATATAGCCAGGAAATGGGGCCTTTTGGTGCATTCAGATTCCTAGGCTCAAGAATATAGCCAGGTTTTTAAGGTTTTGCAAAAGGCTTACACAATTGGGGCACAGGAGAATGGGCTCGAAGGGGAAATACAAGCAATGGCTCAGCTCTACCAGCCTACTAACAACAACATGTTTCTGTGGCTGCCAATCATGTGTGTTGTGTTTTACTATTAGAACCTTAGAAGCAATGGTTATGAGATCATTAAGCCAGAAGCTATATGTTGTAGGGCATACTGTAATGTGAACAGCCAATGTGTGATTGACTAAACAGCACATATTGTGGGCATGTATATGGAAGGAGATTTAATGCCAGAATGATCCCAAGCTTCTCCCTTGGCAATCTTCTCCTAGATGAAGATTGATGTTTTCAGTGGCAAAAAATAATTGTATCCCTAACTTATTTGTTCAGCATCATATTAAAATGGCCAGACTGGCTAAATGACTTCAAATGGATATTTCAAAGACACCAACCTTCTCAATTAGCCATAATCACAAGCAAACTTAAAATCAAGTCAGTAGTCAACATAATTGGAAGTTCTAATCTGAAAAATGGATAACTACTTTCAGTAAGCAAAACCATTTCTTTAGTTAAATAAAAAGTATGCCAGTAAAATTGCTTTAAAGAGATTTTTTCTCAGATAGATTCCTTCCAATGATGCAAATGATAATGGTTAATGCTCTTGGTTGTGGCATTTTGATAGTCAAAAGAGACAGGAAGTATTGAATACTCACCATTCTAAGGCATCTTTTAATATATTTAAAAAATTGTCCTCAATGTTGATTAGTAAGAAATAGGAAAGAACAATATGGAAACTACTTGCTGCAATATGCACATTTTTATATATGGTTTTGATCTACGTTATTTTAGTTATGTAAGAAAATATTACATTAATGGTTGGCTGTGCATACAAGAAAACTAGTTGAATACAATGGGAATTCATTTGTTCTGCTTCTGTCTAGCTGTACTATATAGAGTATGAATATGTGTGTGTTCATTTCAAATCATGTTTGCCATTATATCTGGGCTCCATATATGCAGATACTACCACTGGGGGGAGGTAATGTTTTTAAAAATACAGTTGGTGGTTCAGAAATGTTTTATTTTGGTATCTTTAAATGTGTTCTTTCTCCATGCTGTGCAATGTGTTTCATTTGGAGCTGATTGCCTGTTGTAGTCTACAGTGGTACAATAATTGGGTTGCAAACCTTTTTTTTTAAAGCCGCATAGTTTAGAAAGTCTATAAAAAGATTGTCAGAGAATCACATGCTGGGATAGCTGTTTTGTGATGGCCTAATAGCTATTCAGATGCTTTTGCAATTCCATCATAAGGCCCGATATGCTTTGATCAGGCATGCAAAACATTCCAGCTGAGGATTTGTTGACCAACCACTTTAGTCTCATAACTTGGTGAAGGAAAAACAGCAAATGGTGATGTTGTTGCTTTACAAAAAAATCAAACCTTTCATCCTATTTAAAAATAATTGCAATGACATCCAGAATAATTGATCTTTCTCTCTCTACTGTTTTCATTATATCTATTTATCTGTCTGTTTGTCTGTCTGTATCATATATCTTCTATATCTATCCTCTCTCTCTTTCTCATCTACCTATCTGTCTGTCTGTGCCTGTCTATCATCTATCATATCTGTCTGTCTGTCTGTCTGTCTGTCTGTCTGTCTGTCTGTCTGTCTGTCTGTCTATCTATCTATCTATCTATCTATCTATCTATCTATCTATCTATCATCTATATATCTGTCATCTGTCTTTCTGTAAGTAGTTTGTGAAGGTTGCACGCTATTTTAAAAATAAATAAGAAAAGGGGTTTCAGTGTATTGGGAACACAAATATAGTACCCATTTGAATTTTTTAAAGCAGCGACATGTTTCTGGAATTATGGGGCTATGAAATCATTCCATAAAAAGATACAGCTACTTTAAAGAGTAGCAGGCAGATGCTTTGTTTGGGTTTTTGCCATCTATAAGCATCATTTTGGAACAAAATCCAAACACTGCACAGCCCTAATCTCAAAAGAGATTTAGAATAATCTTTGATCTATATTTAAATGTATAGCTATAGCTTTGATCTATATTTAAATGCATGTCTGTATCATTCTATCACCTTGTATCTATGACTTTGTTTGCCGGTGTGCATACATGCATGGTGACCCAGAAAGAATGTAAAGAGAGAAAGAATCTATGAAACAAATCCCATTCATAACAACAAAGGTCATAGTGGTCAGACTTTTCAGCTCCATATCTCTAAACTGAAATTATCTTAAGAAAATCTGAAATCCGCTCAGTGAAGAAAGGCTGCTCTCATCTTTGTGCAGAATGCCCTGTTTTCTTTCATCAAGAAAATTGCTTTTAATATACAAGGAAGTACACATATGAAAGAGCCAAGAGTGTTATTTTTTGTAGGATAATCAATCCCATCTGAGAAATCACCAGCCCAATAACCTTATTGACTGATTTGTTTGGAGTATCATAAGACTGAATCTGCATATATTTGGACTGTCCTGGTTTTCTATTTTCTTCTCCACAAGAATTGAAAGGTTAAAATATTTTAGGATGATTCAGCACTAAGTGGTCCCCTTCTAATGTCTGACTACAAAGAACTTACTACTGCTAATTGTAATAATTAATAATAATAATAAACAGGGTATAAATACAGTTCTATCCCAGTTTATTTTATAAATAATATTTAACCAAGTTTAAATAAGAATTATTTAACTACAACATTTCCTCCAAATCTGCCTGGGTATGGATGGATGCCATAAAGGTCATCTGACTTCTTCACCATTGCCAAAATGGTATGATATGAGCAGTATATATTATAATATTTTAAAAGCCCTTATCAACAACTACCATCTGTCAGTAGTTGAATTCTAACATCTCTAACATCTGCATTTCCTGTGTCTACTTCTATCCTGGCCACTCTTAACAGAGGCATGATTGGGAGTGTTTTAACAAACTGCATCACTTTTTGGTTTGGTGGTAGTAGTGCCTCAGATAGAAAGTTCATATAGAGTGGTAAGGACAGCCAAGAAAGTTATAGCAAACTCACTTTCTGTCATTCAGGATACTGCTTTTAAATCTTAGAGCTCAAAGCATTGTTAGAGACCCCACATACCAGGGGTGGGATTCTACCAGTTCGCACCTATTCTCTAGAACCAGGTGTTAACATTCTAAGCAGTTCAGAGAACCAGTTGTAAGAAGGAATTACTGGCCTAATCCTGTAAGGAAGGCAGGAAGGAAACATTCTGGTGTTGCTTACAGAAACTGCCTCTCTGTTAATCCTTATTACATTCTTGGCAGGACTAGACTTCCTGTCTCAGGAATGCCTCTGGAGTTTTTTTTCCCCTCCTTTGCTGGTACTTTGCTTGTATAGAGTGACCATTCAAAGTTACAGTGGCACTGAAAAAAGTGACTTATGACCATTTTTCACACTTACAACTGTTGCAACATTCCCACAGTCATGAGAGGCCAGGGGAGGAGATGATGTCTTGATATGAGTGATATTGAGTTGGCCATGCACAGCCAATAACATGACCACCAAGCCATGTCTACCCAGTCACATGACCACCAAGCCACGCTCACCACCTAAGCCACACCCACAGAACCGTTTGTTAAAGATTTGAATCCTACCCCTGCCACACACCCACTTTATGGTCTGTTTCTGTTGCTCCCCTCTGGAAGGAGGTTTTGAAGTATTTCTAACAGAACTTCCAGATTCTGTAACAGCTTTGTTCCCTATGCCATCTGTCTGGTAAACTTGCAAGATTTGTTTTTCTCTCCATGTACATGTATACATCCAAACTAGACTGTTGTTTTCTTTCTGCAGCTCACAGCTCATGAAGAATATCTGACTGTCATGGATACTATAGTATTGAGGCTATAGTCTTCTGTGGGATCAGGCTTGTCTTTTATGTTCTAGCACTGTTGATCAAGTTGCAGCAGAAAATCAGTGGGATTCTGCTTTGTGTGAAGGGGAAGGGATGCCTGCCAGACAATATAAGGGTCAAGTTTACTAAATATAGTTTTGACTTGAGAAATGGATGGGAATGAAGCTGGATGCCTCTTTGTTAATCAGTGCAGAACTCATACATGAATTGCTGTGGTGATGGTTAAGGTTGACATCAGATGAAAGATCTTATCCAGGCAGGACTGGAATCTCCTGACACCTTTGCTGCAGGGAACATCTTGTGTTCTTTTGAATCTTTGTATCCTTTCTTGGGGAGTTGTTCTACATTCTATTTGAAATGGGGGGGGGGACACATTTTCAGAGCTTAATCTCAAAACACTCTTCTAAAGTTTTATCTCCTTCAGAGATCATGAGGGGAACAGAATGTAGCCTCCATTGCTGGAATCAACATTAAATTGTTTAAAAAGTTGTTTTTTGCATGTCATGTAAGAATTGGTAACGCTTATGCGACTTGGTGATCTCATGACATTGTGGGCATTTTAATTAAAAAATTAATGATTGTAGAAACCACATAAAAGAATCATATGTGCCAATAGTGTGATTCAAAATTTTTTACTACTGGTTCTGTAGGTGTGGCTTGATGGACGTGGTGTGGCTTGTGGATGTGGCTTGGTGGGTATGGCAGGGGTAAGGATACTGTAAAATCCCTATTCCCTCCCCATCCCATTAACCTGCTTTCCAGCTCTGTTCTTCTGTGCAGGGCAACAAAAGAAGACCCAGCCGATCAGCTGGGACTCGGGAGGCAGAGAATAGATGGGGGCAGGGCCAGTCAGAGGTGGTATTTGCCGGTTCTCTGAACTATTCAAAATTTCCACTACCAGTTCTCCAGAATTGGTCAGAACCTGCTGAATACCACCTGTGGCAGAGGTGGTATTCAGCAGGTTCTGACCAGTTCTGGAGAACCGGTAGTGGAAATTTTGAATAGTTCGGGAAACCGGCAAATACCACCTCTGACTAGAGATTTTACAGTATCCTTCCCCTGCCATGCCCACTTAGCCACGCCTGCAGAACTGGTAGTAAAAAATGCTGAATCCCACCACTGACCTCTGGTATGTGCCATGGTGCATGGTGCATCACCATGGTGCATGGTGATCCTCAAAGCCAAGAATAGTCTACAAAAAAAAAAGAACATAAGTTTTAATAATGATTGTTTTAAGAGTAAAATTACCCTCTCCAAATAAATTGCCAGATCAATTTTATCAGGCTTAGGATCCAAAATATATTCAGATTTATGCATTACGATACTGATGTCACACTTATTTGGGCTGTGATTCAGTTTTACATTCTATTAAAGTTTGTGGGACTTCTGAATATATGTATAAATGTGAGTTGGTAGCCTACAATCCTATAAATACTGAACTGGGTGAAAATAACATTAAAATAAGCAGACTACTCTTTAAGTGCCACAAGTATTAGCATCATTATACTTTTATTTATCATGCACTTATAAGTAAGAGTACAAACATAAGATAAAACTTTGGTCAGAGCCACAGTAGTTACAACATCACAAACTAAAACCTAAAATAGCAATATCTGTACATTCAAATGATAGGTAAGGATTTATATCATTACAACCTTCATGTAAGATTTTGCTGTGCACTTCATGTGTCTGCTGGACTTTTGTTTATTACAAGAACACTGTGACAGGCCATCCTGCCAGACAAGTCAGAAAAAGAAACTTGATTATATCCTGTGGAGAAGGAAGCAAGGAGAAAAACCAGCATTTTGCTGCAATTTCTTTAAAATATCTAAATATCTAAAATATCTTAGACTACCTCAGTGCCATCTAGTGGAAAATGTGCAATCCAAAATCGCAGAATGAACTGCAATAACATTGAAAGCTATATAAGAGAAAATAACATTCTATGTGAAATATAAGCTGCACCAGACAGAGCAAACAGCATCGCTTGAGATTCATGGAAATGTTAAATGGATCATTCCTTCTGTGCAATTCATACAATAATTACAGGAATGGCATGGCTATGTGCAAGAGTTTAAATAAAGGATATTGATGTCAAGTTTTGTATTTTCAGGTATCTTCCTTCTTTCTTTTAGAAAATACACTTCCTACATGGATTCCTTGCTTGCAAAAAAATTAGTCTGTTGGGCTTTCATTCTCTCTTCTACAACCCTTCTGGTACATTGTCTTGGACAATTTTCACCATCCAGTCATTTATCAATAGAGGTTCTTGAGTCCAATGGGGAAAACATTAAGGGGAGGGGAGATATATTTTTCTCATTCCCACAAATGTAGGCACCTGCTTATTTATTGCAGCCCTTTCTCCTTCCTTCTAAGTGGCCTACCTATATTTTATTTCTAAAGAAGAAAAGATCCAGCATGCCTGGAAAGAGATTTTCTTTCTTTCTTTCTTTCTTTCTTTCTTTCTTTCTTTCTTTCTTTCTTTCTTTCTTTCTTTCTTTCTTCTCTTCCTTTGTTCCTTCCTTCCCTTTTCTTTCTTTTTTTCTTTCTCTCACCACTAATTATTTTCTGGATTACAAACTGCTAGTTTGAACCAAACATACATTTGAATGGAAGGAGAAGCACACCCACTATGCACATGGCATTGCTTTCAATAGAAAATACAACCTAGCAGAAATTTGGTCATGCACATCTAAGAGTATGGAGATACTTCATCTGCAATTGAATGACTATACAATTTGATTCACAATCCTTAACAGCTGAAGGTGATGTTTCCTTTCACAGTTGGAAGCTGGAGTTGGGACTGGAGAATTTCCAGGCAAGAATTTCCACCACATTTACAGAACTGAGGAGGATGGACTTGCATTGTTGAGGATACCTATTCCCCAAGGCCAGTTTTCCCATTAACAGAAACCCAGAGGAAAAATAAACTGCCACCCAACTGATCAGGTTTCCGTGAAACAGAAATAACAGTGAGCAAATTTACAACAGAAAACGAATTGAGCCTCTGAAGTAATGTGGACCAGCTTCTCAGCAGGAAAAAACAGCTTGCAACTTTGGTGTGATCTGCTGCCTGTTGTTGCTTTGGCATTTTGCCACTTTGCAAAGTTTAAACTATAACTTGTGCTCCTTCAAGTTTGTTCCCCAGCAGGTGGTTCTCTCAACAGTGTTCTGCTAACATGAAACTTTTAGGTAAGCCTCCATCTTCATACACATACCTGAATGTTTACATGTATTTAAGAATAATTTTTGAAGTGCTAGATACTTTTTTCTAAATTCTTTAGAAAACCCTCAAATCAACTTTTACTTTCCTCTCTCCCTCGTTGTCCCATTTTGACCCATTATGTGCCATCAAGTCATTTTTGGTTTCTAGTAACTCCCATATGGTGATCTCTCACTAACCGGGCCTTTCAGACCTCCCATTTGAAACCCTGCATTCATTGCCAGGGTAATTGAGTCGATTCATCTTACTGCTAGTCATACTCTTCCCTTTCCTTCTACTTTTCCCAGTATTGGAGCCTTTTCCAAAGAGCTGTAGGTCTTTTAATAAGATGTCTAAAGTAGAAGAATTTGAGCCTGTGGCCTCTAGTGAGAACTCGGGGTTGATTTGTTCAGTGATTCATGTTAGCCTTTGATATGTCTACAAATAAAACACCAATTTTACAAAAAAGAGAGTGAATACTTTCAACCTTCGTGGGTACATGCAAGTGGTCAGAAGCTATGCCCATGTTTGGTGAAACAGAAATGCAACTCTCTACATAATTCAGAACCAAAATAAAGCACATTGCTGGATTGTGCAGATAGCTGTGCTTGCGTTCAGATAAACCCAAATGCATTTAGATATACTGGAATACCTGGAGAGTAGTATGGGAAGATTTCATGTTCTCATCCATTTTGAATTACTCCATTAAACCTAATGCTTAAATAGGGTTAATGTTGTAACCACAATTCAGAATTATAACCACCATAGAAGAATTTTCCAATGAACTTTATTTAAGAAAAGCTCAGAAGATCTCAAAGATAGTTTCTAGAAGAAATAATGGACTGTTGTTCAGAGTTCAAGTGGGGAGGGGTCCTTCCCCTGCACCCTGCATTCTTGATTTATCCCACTCACACATTCTCTTGGAAAGATAATCCTGGAAACTGGTAGAACTCTGGGTTGTCTTGGAGGAAGCTACTATGAAAGGTATGCACTGCATAGTGGAAATGTCCTTGATGCCAAAAGTTGATATTCTGAAGACCAGAGCAAAGTAGTACTAATCTCCCAGATGTTTCCAGAGGTCACTGACAGAACATTGTGAGTAAAGCCCATGTCACACTGCACCAACGGATGGAAAGAGGATGTAAAACAGAGAGAAACACTTGCCATCCGTTGGGTTTAACGCGATTCATACCGTTCCTGTATTCACTGCCTCCGTTTTCATGCCTCTCATATTCCGTTCAGCATCCTCCGCATCGACTGTAGGTGCCATCTGCTCAAAAAGTAGAAATGTATCGAACACCGTCTCGTTTCTGTCATGCCACGAACGCGTAGCGGGAACATATGCCGTGTCTAAACCCATTCCCGTCATCATCCGTTACGCGTCTTGCTTATATCGACTAGCATTGCCGCTGCGCATGCTGGCGCAATCTCAAATCTGCGTTCAGCGGAAGAACGGAACACAAGGGAGGAAAGCGAAAAGGGACGCGGAAGCAGATGCTCGCAAGCGCCAGTGAAGCCACGGACAGAGAAAGGAATGATTATCTCTATCTCTTGTCTTATGTAAGCATTTTAAAATCGGTAAAAAACGTTTGCAAGAGGTGGACCTATCTCGGATTTAGGATGTCTAGAGATGCCTAGAGGATGCAAAAAGGACAACCAGGTAGGCGAAACCTATATTGCCTAAAAAAGAGGGAGGAACTCGCACCTGGATTCCTCCCCTTTTCAGTCCAGCAGCTCCGTGCTGTGCAGACCTCGTGGCAAGCCTTCATGCTGGCTCTTTGCTCTTCCACGCATCCAGTCATCTCCACCATGGGATCATAACAACACCGTCCTTTTGGTAAGCCACCGTTGTTCTGCTAACAGTGCGAAGCCATTCTACCAGGGCTCTTATCCGAAACTGTTCTAATTACGGGAAGAAAAGGAGGTGGCCAAGAAAGTGTGTCTGTGCTGAAGATGGGAGGTCAGGAAAGAAGACACGCAAGTATCGACTGTACGACAAGCTGAGTAACAGTGGGAGCTGAAGGGAAGCGAAGACCCATCGGTGCATATCCAGGAAGCTTCATGAGGAGGCCCTCAGCCATGTTGAGAATGTTTGTGTGGAGCCGGCTGAGACCCAGGTTCCGGACCAAGTTGCAAACATCCAATTCGCGGGCCCAGGCCTGGACCCTGGGCTCAAGGTGGCCACTCGACTGTCTGCACCACCTTGGCCTCTGGAACCACATGCAGTAAACATGCGAGGTATGGCACTGGAGACCGGTGCCATCATCAAAACACCACTGAGCATTCCTGTGGGGTAGTAGACCGAGTGGGTGCAAGCGCCATCATCACCAGAATATCTGGAGGAAGCTCCTCCAGAAGCCTCCATCCACTGAAGAAAGGTGGACAGGAAAAGTTGCAGAGACCAGTGGGTATCAGCAAGCTGGAACTTCCCACACTTTGGTTAGCTCGTTGGAGCCATAGATGGAAGCACATGGCCCTGCAAAGCTCCATCCAAGTCGGGGTCGCAGGCTGTATGCGAACTCAGCAGGGGCTTCTTAGCATCTCTTTCTCAGCGCATAGGTCGATGCTGACGGACAAGTGTGCAATGTACATCGATGCTGGGTCAAGGCAACGGCTCATTGCTTATCAGATGCCAGGTATACAACGTCAGTGCCCTCAAGAAGGGGCTGGAATGCAACCTCATCAATCAGGGGCTTCCCAGATTCCACTCACCCCTGCCCAAACGACTAGCGAACAAGATGTGCCCTAAGCTGTCATCATCGGGGAGATGACGGTCCTTCTCGGCCATCAGAACACTACCCTCATGAAGCCACCGACACTTTTGGGTTGGGCGGATGTGCAGCCCCTGCACGATGCCCCTGTCACCCGTGAAGAGAGGATCTTCAATCTACATGCTTTTCCAGGGCAGAGGCGGGTGGGTGGAAGGAACGCCTTTGGCATCCTGGCCAACGATCGGGGTTCCAGGTACTTCTCCACTGCCATGCAGCATCGCCCAGAGATAACCAGTAAGGAGGATCGTGGGTTTAGCCCGTGGGTTCTGGTAAGCTGTGCTGCATCCTGCCAAAGCTCATGGGCGCACAGGGCGCGCTAATCCCGGCTCAGTGTTGGGCAGAACAGGCTTCGTGGACCTCCAATCGAAGTGGCAAAGGGTGAGCATGGGAGGGCCTGGGGTGAAATGGAGGGCAAGGAGACTAACTGGATAGACCACTAAGGAATGTGCAAGGCCCCCTCCAACCAGAGTTCATGTGAAGGGAACGAAGAGAGCGAATTTCCTGTTAAGGACATCTGGTCGGCAACAATGCCCCAGCTGAGCAGTGGAGTGGCAAAACAGGATGAAATAGAATGATTAATGATGCTTCCTTCAGCCTGTCTCATCACACTGAATGAGATTTTGTGCCATGTCATTGGTCGTTGGCGTGGCCGCACTACATATGAGACGGACTAATTTAATAAAGAGTTCCGTTGTTTATGTTTGACTAAGTGTGGATATTGATTTACATTATTATTTGATAACGAAGGGCCACAGTTGTGGCACCTGGAGGGTGGACCCACCACCAGTCCCACTATGCTTGCACTGGAGGTCTTATCTATCTCTCAACAGCTATTATCCCATCACCACAAGTACCCTAGCCCCTCTCAGTGTATTGGTCCCAGATCTCGGCTGTTATCCACTGGGGTACACGCCGTTTAGTGGCGGCAGTCTGCCATTGCCGTCCACAAGGGCTTATTACTCGAGGACATGGGCCACAATGGTTATTTCCGCTGTGCCCATTCCCCACTGGCTGCTTCTTGGACCACATGGTGGTATTGTCGGTGTGCCCATACGCTGCAGAGTAGAGGAGCAAGTAGGCAAGGCTTAAACCATTTCTAAAAGTTTCTCACTCCAAGACTTTATTGGACATAAAAATTGAAATGAAGCATAGTGGTGTGACATGTAAAGATTACAGTAACATAGGCGTAAAAGAAAAAAAAATGACCCAACGTTTAAAAAAAGGTTGCCTCCCAAAGCAAAAAATTAAGAGTACACAGGTAGATCACCCAGTCTCTGGCACCTCTTTCCTC
Source organism: Laticauda laticaudata (assembly GCA_004320025.1). NCBI lineage: Eukaryota > Metazoa > Chordata > Lepidosauria > Squamata > Elapidae > Laticauda > Laticauda laticaudata. The sequence goes on along the minus strand of BHFT01000650.1, from coordinate 21,153 downwards.
CTCCGAGTCTGAGGCATCCAGCGGATCATACATACAGAGGGTTGGAATGATTCCAGGTGCTATGGAGTGGCTGTCGTCTGAGTGGCTTTTGGGTCCTGAGGTCAGTGCATAACTCCGGGCCTGTGCGCCTGACCCGTCGAGAGCGCACTAGACACGTGATTCTGTGTGTTTGAGCCCTGGGAACCGCTGCTTCTCAGACAGCTGGCTTCAGTCTCCTCCTGGTGATGTGTGAGAGCCCCTCCTTTGGCCCGCATCCTGGGGGGATCGAGTAGGGTGTCAGTCTCCTCCGAATGCACCTAATGACAGATGTTCTGACGGCCTTGGGCAATTGGACTGTGGGGTGGAGGAAGGAGCGAGTGTAGATGGGGCTGTCTTGGTCTTGCACGCCTTGGGTGAGGCTGGTATTGCGGTGGCTATGCGAGGTGGGCAGTCGGGGTTGGTCGATCTGTGGGGTGGTCCCGGCTCTGGCAACCTAAGTGGCGTGGGCTGGCCATCGGTGTGGCATCAGTTGGCCACCTCGTTGGGCAATCTCCCGATGTAGGCGCGTGTGCCCTGGACTGGGAAGTGGGCCTGTCAATGTGCTGCTGGAGGAACCTCGCTGGTGGGCGCGTAGCCTTGGTAGGCGGAGGACCTGTGGAAAGCCTTGGAAGGGCCAACTCGGACATCACCATGGCCGCCGTGGAGGAGCACGACTGGGACTGGTGGGAGCAAGTTTCATCTCTTGGTCTGAGGGGTCGTGAAAGAAGATCGGTGATCCTGTCTTCACCACCTGTACTAGGGTTCCGGAAACATGTCCGTGAGGGTCTGGTTGAAACTGTAGTTGAGGACAGGGCTTGCGGTTGAGGATGGCGAGCGTCGGTGTGGACCGCAGCTGAGAGAGGAGCATCTATTGCTGCTTCTGAATAGGTGTTCTGTTATTCTCTCCAGCAGGACAGTGTGGCTCTGCCCCTCCGGTCTGCCTCTCTGCCTTTCTGTGGAAGGTGGAGGCTAGGGGTGGATTGCGGGTTGGGCTATGGTGGGATAGTGCTGTCTCCTTTTCTCCCCGCACTCGTGTCAGGGGGGTCCTCCAACGCGCCTCCGCCAGGGGTAGTACAAGCACTGTCCGGATGGGGGTCTCCGTCGGGGCAACTTCTCCACCACCCACCAGATACCTGCCCTGGACACAGGAGCTGAAATCTTTGCCCAGAAGAGGACTGGCTCTCAGCAGGCTGCCTTTTAAGAGAGAGGGTTATGAAGAGGGGCTGCTACTTTGGTGGCGAGATTCCTCACCATCCCAAGAAGCTGCACTTGGCCATCACGTAGGTCTCTTCTCTAATATATAACCGTCAGCTTGAAGCGCGGCCCATGCCAGATTCTTGAGGTGCAGCTTCCCCACCGTATCCATTGTGCATGTACTCCCCCAGCCGAGGAGCTCACCCTTCCAAATGTAGCCCAGGCTTCTCCGCGCCTCTCTCTGCTCCCCAAACCACACCGGCCGTGCTCCTTTTTAGGTGTCAGCGATAGATGCACTGTGTCTCTGCTACGGCCCAAAGATAGTTCATTTCTCCCTCAGCCACTCCAGCAGCACTCTCCCTCATGTTCCTCTTTCGATTGTGTATGTGCCGGGGTCCTCTCGCCGTTCACGGACCAGTGCGCCTCTTTCTCCCTCTTGGCAGGCGCCCATATGGGCCTCTCATTAGAATGAAAGGGCTTCGTGGTTGTACCGGGGTGCTCTGCGCTCATCACCCAGCAGCAGCAGCTAGCACTAACAGTACCAACAAAAAAAAGCAGGACCGCAGCACCAGCAGCACCAACAAGCAACCAGATAGCAACTAGGCTCAGTGACCGCGGAGGAGGCACCCAAAGCAGCCCGATCAGGAGCACCAAGCAGGACCAGGAGAGGCACCAGTCATAAGAACCAGAGAGACCACACAGCAGGACCAGGACAGCCGCCCAGCAGAGTAATGCAACCCAGCAGGAACCACACAGACCCAGGAGCAGTGCCAGCCAGAGTAAGGCCAGCCAGGCAGAAGCACTCGAGCACCCACAAGGAGGTGGCAGTGGCCAGCAGAGGTAAAACACAGCACAGAAGCGAACCAGCCCAGGAGCTGAGTGGGCAGCAGAGTGAAAGCACGCAGCGAGAAGCACCACCCACCAGAAGTTCAGCTCCAGTCGAGGGGTAAGCAACCGAAGCAGAAGCACGCAACAGACCAGGAGAGCAGCAACTCAAGCAGAAGCACCCACCTTCAGAGAAAGCAGCATCAGCAAGAGGCCGGCACAGCAGGGTCCAGAAGAGCGAGCCCATGGAGCTAGGATAGCCCAGCAGAAGCAGAGTGAGGGACGCAGGGGGGTGGGAGGGTGGCCACTCGTTGCCGCTTCTTGCCAGTGTGCTTGGGCCCAGATGGCAGAGGTCTTTCCATTTCGGGTCTTCTCCGCAGTGGGTTGTTGTGGGTTGCTGGGATGGCTGGCTGGCTGCAAGCGTGTGTCTGGGAGATACGCAAGTCTTTCCTTCTGAATTGGTGGACCTGCTTCTGAGCTGCCCTTCTCCTTTATATCCATGGGGCTGACGCAAAACGCATCCTCCTGCCCGCATCGCACAGTGAAATGGAATGCTAGGCCAGGCCCGACTAGGACGCATTCACTATGGCATCGCATTGCCGCTAGGCTTCTTCTGCTTACCTCTGGCATTCTGCTGTTAATCCGCGTGGTCTGCATGGCACCTCTTCTGCATCCGCCCATCTTCTGCCGTTCCGTGTGCCATTTTTTTGGCTGTGCTCACTCTTCCAGAAGCCTTGCGGATGGTTGCCATCCTGGCTCCCCACTTCCTCCGCCTTCCCATCACCAGCTAGGCTTTTCCGTGGAGCATCTGCTTCTCTCCCCATCCACGCCTAGCGTTCCTTCCTGCCGTGCCATATCTTTCCATGTTGTCCGCTCTGGTTAATGCAAATTCAGGGCACTTTGAAGCAGATAACAAACCCAGATCCGGAGCCAATTTTGCTCTCAATCAGGGAGCATCCGCTGTGTCTTTCTAACCACAACATTTTGCATCCGTTCGGCCAGTTGTGAACAGAGCCTTAGGGTATGACCAGCAAATTTGTGAAGGTGTCAATGCCTTGACATAAGAACTCAGGAACATTCATGGTAGGCGGAAAGGCTAGGTCCCACCGGGGGGCGCTGGAGCGCGATGCAAAACGTTATGGCAAAAAAGAACACAGCGATTGAAGGCCAACACTATGTTTTTTTCGAGTGGGTGGTCTCCTTTCCGTGTGTATAGATCCGCGTTCGCAGCAAACGATGAGAGCGCCATTATATCGCATAAACCGCGTACTATGAGAAAGAAAAGGGAATATCCGGTGAGAAATAAAAAGGTGGACATATAACACAGGCACCTACAACGGGTGACAGGTAGGACGTAGCAACGATTGATTACACCCGTCGCAAGGATATTCATAGAGGAAGCTCTAGGCTCTGGTAAGGAAGCGTCGATGGAAGGCGGATTGACACACCTCCCAAAAGGGGCTTCCGCGCGTGGAGAATGTGGAGTCGGCACCGCGCAATACAGTCGGATCAGGTAAGTGGATGTGGTCATGCTCGGCACATAGAGTCCACGGTGCGAATGCATTGCCACTGCCGATTACCTCGTGTGATGCATTCACGTCCGGGACTCTGCCTATTTGTAGGGATGCAAAGTAAGGCCGCCGATTGCGTAGCGGCAATGCATAGCGGGTCTCAAGAGACATTCACTTGCGCATCCCGCCATAGAATAGTCCAGCGTGGCATCCGATGAATGCCATCAGTTCCTGCTGGATAAATACGAAAGATACAGCCTCGTAAGTCAAGGATTCAGACCATTCAGAGCGAAAGACGTGCTGGCCACATCATGACCACTGCTTTGAATAACGCACCTATGGCTTTCGTACAGTCAGGGAAGAAGAGAAAGGCCTGTGCCACTGCTCTGCCGAGGCTCCTGGCAAGTAAATCGACACGAACCACCATTCCCAGCCCACTTCGTGGGCAACATGTATAACTCTGAAGCTGCTGGTTGGCTGGCTCTGCTTGTGCTTTGCTTCTTGGCTGGTGCTGCTGGTCCGAGGTTTTTTCCTGCTTGCCTCCGCTGGTGGTGCCCGCTTCTTCCTGCTGGTACTCGCTGGTGGGGCCTCTATACTCCTGCGTGCTGGCCGTGTGGGTGGTGCTTGTGCTTGCGCTGTGGGTGGACCCAGCCCCCAAGTTTCCTCAGAGCCCTGCTACTACAAGCCTCTCCTGATGAGGCGCCTGCTGTGCTCCACATATGTCCTGCCAGAGGGAGGAAAACAGGCAAGGGAGCGCTAGGAGAAGGATGAGTGAGGAAACAGTACGACCGAGCCAGCTTTTCACGAGGAAGCAATGAAGGAGTGAGGTGCCGGACATAGGCTTGGAGGGAGAAACGAGTACCTGTGGGAGAAAGGGCCACATGACTACTAGTTGCGACAATCCTAAGCTAATAAGGACGGGTCTATAAAAAAAAGGGCAGCTTTGGAGAGACTCAGAGGCAGAGAGCCTGGGTTAGACTTTTCAGCCACCGTACTCCTTGGATGGTATGGAGCAGCCACATGCACAGCTGGTATGGCAAGACTAAAGCACCACTAACCCTGAAGCAGAAAATCCCCTGGCTCAGGTCGCTGGTATTCAAGAAGATGCACTTGACTCAGTTTTGGTTTTTTACCTCGGTGGTCCAAGCTAGGCCGGGTAGTAAAAAATATGGCGAAATCCACGCATGAGATGTGAGCGTCATTTGTGCCTGGCTAAGTGCAGCTAATTCGTGGCCGGAGGGTGAGTGTCGCGCCACCAAGTGAGCAGCCCGTAATATCTGTCAATCCATTTCGCCTCCTCTCCAGACACGCCGACTAGTATCAGCCAGTCCTTTTTCTTATGCCCAGGAGACAGCATACCTACGGTGTCCACGGCCGGTGGGGTGTCTTCGGGGATGGGCCACACTCCATTACACGGCAGAGAAGCTTGGCGTGCATTTCGCCTCCCGCCCATAGCTGCCACAATCCCGTATGCCATGATTTTGATGATATAGACTTGAGGTGAAATCTACTCTGACTCACAAAATGGACTCGGAATAGATTAGAAGGCATGCCACCATAGATGACACATACCCTGTCTCTCTACTCCTCCCTACCTATCTAGCATACCCAGAGCTCCACGGCTCCTCACATAATGGGATAGCACGTGAAGTGAAGAGGCAGAGGCAATGAAACGTGTAAAGCCAGTATGTGGGGTAGGTGTGAGACCAGCATTGTCGCTCGGTTGAGTATTCGGGCACACAAAGTCAATAACCAGCAAAGAGTCTTCTTCTCTCAGTGTGGTCCAAACAGGTCATAACCCATTCGCTCGAACGGTGGAAGCCCTTCATCAGTGTATGTACCAGACCGCAGACTACTCATAGACTTTGCTCATGAGGCCTGCAACAATACCTAGGTGGATTGAAGCAGTAAGACACCTAGCACTTTCTGCACCCAATGCCGCTTTACGCGCATGGCCCTTAGCTTGACTTGGCGTCACGAGGCCCTACCCCATTTGCGGTCTGTCCCACCGCTCTACTCCTGAGGTTCCAGGTCTGCTCCTTACATGCCTACTGGCGATGTCCACATTAGGACACACTTCTTGCGCGAACGGCTTTCAACAGCCCCTTCAGCGACTATCCGAGAGGCTTACACGACACATACCATCAGGACTTCCCCACAGCAGGGGGGAGCAGCCCTTCACCATCCACAGTCCAGAGGTTCATTCATACTGGGACGACGCCAAACAAGAGATCTTGCCTTACCAGGCGAAAAGTCACATCCCAGCTGCATGACCAACGACAGACGCCCAGTTTCTATTCCTTTTTCTCTTCCCCAACTCCACACTATAGTCTAGCCAAGTTTATCCCTCAAATGGATATAGTACTGTCATCAAAGTGTCTTTCAGGCCTGACAGTCCTCCAGGTTACCTGTCATGACATGAAACTTCGGGCTCTCGGCGGCCCTCAAACCCTCACGGACTGCTGAGTTCGAGGCCTTCTGAGAGTCTTCCTGAATATCAATACATTCAGGTTAGTCATGTGTTTGCTACAGTCGAGGACGTACCATCGCTTCCCAGTTGTAGCTCTCAGGGCACACTCCCAATGGTGCACCATTTTATGCAGACAGCACTTGTCCATTGACCACAGCCACCTCCACAACCCATGCTGCTTAATCAGTAAGTATCCTATGGAACGAGTCCATGTGGAGCTGAGAATAGTGCAGTAAGATCTGAGTTTGTTACCCTGTTCCTTTATCTTTGCTTAAGACAATTTCTTGGTCATTTTGCTTTTTTAATAAAGTCACTAAGTTTACTTAAGACAGTTATTAACAAAGGTTATCTTTGCTTCACAAACTTGGTTCATTTTATTAACTCATAAGTGTTGTGAAAACTTTTGAAAAAAAAGGTTAAGGCCATTGCATGATTGTGGGATAGGTAAAGGATAGTTGTGGGATGGGTAAGTATAGCTGTGGGAATGGTAAGGATAGTTTGTGGGGATGGGTAAAGGATAAGTTGTGGGATAGGTAAGGATAGTTTGTGGGACAGGTAAGAATAGCCAGTGGGATAGAATAAACCTCCCAGTGCAAGCTTAGTGGGTGACTGTATGGTCCACACCCTCCCAACTTGCCACAAGCATATGGCCCTTTTTTATCAATAACAATTTATTCATACTGGATCAATAACACATTTCAAATAAACAAAGCTATTTATTTAATGCCCAGTTCATTGTAAGGAGCCATCTCAACATAATATGGCCCAATCTCCTCACGTGTTATGAGAACAGGGTCAGGAAGTATCCATTAACCATCTATCATCCTGTCTTGCCACTCCCTGCTCCACTGGGGATTGCAACCAGTGTTTCAGGAGGTTGGCGCTGTTCTTCCCTTCACGTGAAGCTCTGTTGCGCTTGTACATCCACAGTGTCTATCAGGTTAGTCCCTTGCCTCCATTAACACCAGGCCCATGTCCCCATTCCCTTTTGATTGGTCCAACAGCCTGTTCTGCAACAATGGGTAAGTGAGTGCGCATGAGACTTGTGCAAGGATGCATGCAAGCTTCCACGATGCTCCTCACCATGCTGTGGGGTGATCGCATGGTGGTGAGAAATACCTGGGAACGCTATTGGCCAGGAATGCCAAAGGCAATTTCTCCACCACCCCTCTTGCCTGGACAGCCTTTAGTTGACCCTCTTCACGGGTGAGAAATCTTGAAGTGGTGGGCTTCATGAGTAGGTTCTGAGGGAGAAGATTCATCCCGCCATGATGAAGTAGGGCACATCTTGTGTGTCATTGGGTGGGGGTCTGGATCTGGGAATCCATGATGAGGCTGTGTTTCCAGCCCATCCTTTGAGGTCACTCGCGTGTATATACCTGGCTATCGAACTGGACTCGTTGCCTGAGCATCGATGTAATGGAAATTGTAGACAAGCATCAAACGCCTGGCAAAGAGGATTGATACTGAAGAAGCACTTGTAGTTGTAATAAAGGACCGCTGAGTTGGCTGAGCTTTGCAAGGCCCATAGTGCTTCCCATCTATCGGCTCCAACGGTGCGGGGATAGTTCACCTCTGATAATCACTGTTCTGCAATACTTTTCCTCCAGCCTTGTTCAGTGGTGGGACGCGGAGGAGCTCCCCTCCACGTATTCTTCGATGACATGGCCTGGCAGACCAACTTCCTCTGACACAATTTGGGCCCGATGGTGTTATGTGGCAACCTTTCACAGGCTACTGCATGTTTCTGTATGTGGTTCCAGGAGGCCAGGTGGTGCAGAGTCAAGTGCACCTTCGTCCAGTGGTCCAAGGGTTGGGAGAAGTTGGTGCTCAGCTTGGTCAACCCTGGGTCTCAGACGCTCTAACCAATTTCATCAAAACCATGGCTGGTGCATCCCTCATGGAAGTGCTGGAATGCACAGAGTGTCTTCTTCATTCCTCAGTCTCCCACCATCAGCTTGTCATAACTCAGTCCAAACTCCACTCTTCTCCCATTCTCCATGTCGGAACCCACACAGCTCTGGATGTTCTCCTATTCTTCTCCTTGCGTAGAAAAGGTGAAACAGTCTTAACACGGACTTGGGTTTCTGGTGTTGAATGAACGCAGCTACCATAAAGGGGGAAAGTTTTTTTGTGGGTGAAAAAAATTGAATCCCATTGGTGGAGATCAATGGATGATGTGGAAGAGCAAGACCAAAAGCTGAAGAGGTCTTTATACCCAGGCTGCTGGACCTGATACTGAGACCAGGTGATTCCCTCCCCTTTTTATTAGGAAATATCGATTTTCCGCTAAGGTGTTTCTTAAACCCACATACTCTAGGCATACTCCAGACATCTAAATATCTGAATACATCCCATATACAAACGTTTTGCTCCCATTTTAATGCTTTAATGCACTTTACACTTACATCCTTTCTATTTCTTGTGCTATTAAACACTGTGTGAACGTTTCCTTGTACGCTTCGCTTCCTCCCTCTTTCTGTTTCAGCTGGAGCCGGATGTGAATTGTGCGGAATGCCCAGAGGATGCTGAGAGGATACAGCGGACATGTAACGGATGACAGTTGGGACATAGAATCGTTTGTTGCCCCTATGTGTCACGGATGTACTTTACGCAGTGGAAAAGTTCATCGATCAAAATTTTTGTGCAGCTCAAAAACTTCTTGCATGAATGAAATCACAGTGGACGGATATTTGATGGATAGAGCGGTATGAAACACGTATGCAGTGAGTAACAAGTGGATGGATCAATGTTTTCCAACGGATGGCAAGCTTTTTTGTCCGTTTTACATCTTCTTTGCATCCGTTGGTGCAGTGGGACATGGGCTTTAGGGTGGTATTTTCCTCTATGTAACTCTGTTTAAAAAGTTTCCGTGAAGACTTATCTCAGCAGCTCAGCCAAAACATTCTCCCTTCAAAGATAACAAGGGCATTATTTTTGAAACAAATGCTTAGATCAGGTTGGATCACTATCAATATATGCTTTATATTTTTTAAATCGCAATGAAGCAATTTATTGCAAGATTTAATTCATAAGAACTCATCTCGGCTTAATGCTGGTATTTTCATTTATTTCATTAATCACATTTCCCCACATGTTTTAAAAATTATTTTTTCCAGGAATAAAACCTCAACAGTTACTTTTCTCCTCACTCATTCATTGCCTTTGTCAAAATGAGATTTTTAAAGAGACATAATATGTGATTTCTGAGAATACGTTAATAATTTTATGTGCGTGCACTAAATCAATGAATTCTGAACATTTGTAATAAATTTTAAATTGGCTTCAGCATTATAAAGTCCAGATTTTAAATTAAATTTTGGAAGATCTGTGAGAGTCTGAAAAGTAGGGAGCTTTTAATTATTTTATCCTTAAATCATATCAGGAAGGCCAGAATCCAAAATGAACTGGATTAACTTGTTGAGGGAAATGCATTGCTTTCTTCCCCAAAAAACACTATTCAACTTTCTGAAATTCTGGAAGAAAAAAAAATAATCACTGAATCTAAGTAATATAGGAATGGATTTTAAAACCATGTCTACTAAAGGAATGAGAATGTATTGGAAACCAAAACTCACTGATGAAAAAAGCAGTTTAATTTTTTTCCCCTTCCTTCTTTTATAATGTACTAAGTTCAGTGTACTTTGTTCACATTCCTGTTTCATGTCACTGACTGCTAAGTAGGGTATGGCAGGGCAGACAAGAATATCAACCTACTTTGAGTTCAACCACACAGAGTAGGAACATTTTGGGGTTTCTGATATCGTGCACAGAGATATATGATAGCTGTAGAACACACATTTCTTCATAATTAGAACTGCATTTGATCTGTATTGTTTTGTTCAATGCTAGATCTCATTTGCATCCATGGTGTGTGTGTGTGTGTAGTGAGAAACCTGTAAATGCAGATGTTGCAAGACTTGCTGTATTTCAAGAAGTGCCTTTTGGTCCAAAGTTATTTTCATTGAAACTAAAAAATGAAACAAAAGCCAGTCTTGATTTTTGAAGCTGCAAAACTTTTTGTAATTTAAAACAATTTTTATGTATGTTTATATTCATGAGGCTACTTTTGATAGTTTTCTGGCCCATGGTGTAATTTGTCTAAAGATTTCCAAACATTGTCCCTTCACTGGACAGAACAAACCACACAGCAATGCCTTCTGTCCATCCACTTGATGTGGCTTCTTTTTGGTACTGCTGCAGGATCCACATTAACAAAGACTTGTACGAGCAAAGCGTTAAATGCTTTTCTTGTGTTTTTGCTGGGTTGTAAAAGGAACTGCTGGAGCTGATCAATGACCACTGTTAAGACCTGGAAACCAATTATAAACTTGAAATTTGTGATGAACAAAGCTCTGAAACACTGGGATGAAAACTACTGAATTAGTTCAGTTCATTAAAATCATTAATAGTCATGAAATGAAAACCACCAGAGTCCAAAAAGGCTTAATGCCCTATCCATATTAATTAGATGGGAGCAAATCTGAAGTGAAAAGCAGCACATGCTTTGTAGAATTAGCAATTGCTCTCTGCAGACTACACAGATCTTATTAAAATTCAGTTTAATTAAAATTGATCACGTTAAGAAACTGAAGTGGTTAATTAACTGAATTCCTAGACTTCTTTTCATAGTTTTCACAGAAGCATTGTATGGCACTTTTCTGAATGACAGCTTGCATTGCACAGTGAAAATTTTGATTTCACAAATTAATTTGGAAGATCTAAAGTTATGCTTTCTCTGCCATGAATGGTTCTAGACCCACAAAACAAAAAACTCTAAATTTGTGAACATTCATCTGAAAGAAAAACAATTATTGGCAGAAATAATTATTGATAGCTTTTCTTAAAAAATAAAAATAAACATGTGAAAAACCACCTAAATATTTCTGATTAAGGGTTGAAATAAGCAAAGCAGGCTCATTTGCAAACTCCACAGCATGAAAATAAATAAATGCAGTACCAATGTGGGAATATAGCAGTGCAAACTGCAGAAGAATTCTGTTTCATTTCAGTAATTAGCATATCTGTTTCTTCTAGGACGTATAGAAGAGCTTGATATTGTATGTACCATACGTGTCCCAGGGTAATGTTGCAGGATCCAATCTGGGTTTGTCACTGAGACCAAAAATTTAATCTTCCAAGCTTTGGGATTCATGCTGGAGCCCATCCTCAGGGAACTACCAGAATGTGTGATAGTGAAAAGTTCTCTGAAGATGGGCTTCAGCAAGAGTTCAAAAGCTTAGAAAATGTAACCTCTGGTCCTGGTGACTGAGTCAGATTGTATTGTGCAAAATAATGTATGTTCAATGTCTTTCATATTTGCCCAGGCACTATCCAAAAGGGGATGAGATTGGGGTGGGGGGATGGAACCATAAAAGAAAGTTGATGTTCCATATTGATCAACTAGGAGTCAAAAATGCACACTCTTGATATGAGATTCTTATAAATATCATCAATATACCACCATACATAGAAAATGAAGAATGAAAATAGACATTCTACTCCCACTCTTTCCAATTTGCAAGTGAAACACGACTGAGGCTACACAGCATTGCTTCTGAACACAAATACTTTAATAAAACATATATTTTGCCTTTCTTTCTAACAGAAAGCTGGTGCATACAGTATATTAGGATTATCATATTGAGGCTGATGTTATTATGGCTTGAGACCACATGTTCCAGTCAAAAGATGTAGGGACCATCTGGAATAAATGGCATGTCTTCTTGTACACTTCTGTTTCTTGGACTACAGGGGCATTTGCCAGATTAAGAAGGAAATGTTTAAATAACTATTAGCCAGTGTAGCTCCAATGATACCACCCAGTTTTTGGAAATGTGCCTGAATCAGGATAACATACTAGTCACAGATAGGTTAATTTTTAGAGCAAAGTATTATATTATTGTATTAGCAGTATGACTTTAGTGAAGCATTCAAATATCTTTTTCCAGGATTTACTAGCACATTGAACCCTGTGTTATAAGCACATTTAACATCACATTTAGCAATATTTGTGTAATTGTGAGTCATTTTAAATTTTCTTTTCCTGGATCTTTTCCAGCCATACTTATCCCTTTTTGAACAACTGACTAGAATGCACAGCATATGGCCGACTCTGCAGTCCCCAGTGACCAAACCTATTCAACCTTTGACCCAGGTCAGCGCAATGAGTGTACTTCAAGCAATGTAAAATATACATGTTCAGTGGTTTCCTGATCCCTTGTGGCACAGAACTACTAATCATGGGAAACAAGAATTCAGAACTGATGCAATGCAGGGTTAAATGGCTTTAACAATCTTCAGAAGCTTGGATATTCAAAATAAGTTATTGAATGGAAGCACAGTAAGAAAAGACAATAGCAAGAACATTGTAGGGCACAATTTAATTCTTCTTAGTGGTTTGTTTTCTTAAATTAAGGCAAGACTAAATGGTCCCATTAAATTGAGACTCTTATTCTTCATGACTTTCATTCAGATAATGGTTTAATACAATGGTTTAAAATAAGACATACTGTTGATACTGTTCCCTCTCATCTTGTAAGCCATTATCTCATTCTTCCATTAATTATAGTCATTTAGTTTCATCACTACCATTCCTTTGGCCACATCCCCCTGTTAGAGAAACAGTTGTAAGATATATACCTTTAATTAAAATGCCACATGAAGGAGAAAGAATCTGTAATAGCATTCTTAGTATCCAGAATCTGAATTTATGTTGAGATTGAGAACATTATCCAGTTGTCTGAATATTTTTCCTTCTGTGAAGAGTACCTGATTTTTAGGATGTTTTAGGCTTGATTTATTATGTGAAAAAGTGAATGGTATCATCTGAAAATGAATGTGTTGCTTCCCTTGGGATGTGATTAAAGATGTGGGACTCTGCATACCGCTGGACAGATTTTTTTTTAAAAAAGGATATTCATACAGTACATAATTCTTATGCAATAACCATAGTCCCAGGCATGAACATTTTCATTTTTCTTACTTTAAAAATGTTAAAAGTAATTATTTTATAGCAAGTTGAGCACAAGCAGTAAAAATGAAGAATAAATTAAGGCACCACTTTACAAAAAAGATGTTGAGACTTTGGAAAAAGTGCAAAGAAGAGCAACTAACATGATTAAAGATCTGGAGACTAAAAGATATGAAGAACAGTTGCAGGAATTGGGAATGGCTAGTCTGGAGAAAAGACGGACTGGGGTGACATGATAGCAATATTCCAGTATTTGAGGTGCTGCCACAAAGAAGAGGGGGGAGGGTCAACTTATTTTCCAAAGCACCAGAAGGCAAGACAAGAATCAATGGATGGAAACTAATCAAGGAGAGAATCAACCTGGAATTAAGGAGAAGCTTCCTAATAGTGTAAAGTCATGGAATCAATTATTAATCAATCCATTATCCTCCACTTAGAGACAAACAACCTACTCTCTAATAAACATTTGGCTTCAGAAAAAAACATATCCTGTAATCGCACTCTTCCATATGTGAAAATCATATGGACAACACAATTCGAATAGGCAAAGCAATAGACGATATCCGTATCAGTAACACTTCTGTAAACCTTGACACACCAATCAGTGATTACACAACAAACTACTCGCTAAAACTAAAATCTTAGGATCCTGGACACCTGCATACTGAAAATCACGAGAGGAAGCATTCCTTCAAACAGGACAACAAATGGTCAACATTGGAGTGTCATACATCAAATTCTGTACCTGTTCAGCAGTGGTGCTTGCCGAGGACACAGGCAGTGTTTCTAGAGGACCAACTTCTCTTCATACCAAGAATCGCCATAATGACCTCTGTGGGTCTAATGAGAGTAGAGCAACTGGGCATCCCGTCTTCGCTGAATGATGTAAAGCTACATTCAAACACCAGGTCACACAATAACTGCTGACTAGTCGTAACTTTGATACAAAAAGACCTTGACAATGTATCAACATGCAACAAAGATAGGCAACTTCAAAAATCTCAACAAGGTAAATGCCCTGTCTTAGCATATTGGGCATATATCTATTCCAAACGCTGTGAAAGGGACTTGGAATATTCATGTTCTCTAATGAGCCTAGTGCTGGAGCCCACTGTAACTACAGTGCCCAAAAAGTGCATAAGAGTTGTTTAACATTCGGCTATATCTCTTACTGCTTTTTTTCGTCCTTGGTAATTATTTACATAGTGAGAACTAAAGCATGACAAAACATTGCTGAGTGTCCATACTCGAATACAGCTCATCCGAATTCTGGGAACCTGCACATTTTGTATCTGATATTACGATAGTAGAAAGGTCTGAAATATTTACAGAAGATACAGTTCTCTGAGTGCGCGTCGCACTCCTCTATTGTTGGCACATACTCTTATCCTCCAGACTGAATTCTGAGCCTAGAACCTAAACTACACTCACCTTCATCAGCCGATCTTACTGTATATAAATGGATACAATGTATAATATATATATCATACATGTGGCAGTCTACTGTATGAATACTTCAGCTTCAACAAGACATACAAAAGCAAACAATAGATACAAACGACAAGGGTTAATCGATTAAACTGGATTGCAGGAAATATGACTTCAGCAACAGAGGTAGGTCAATGTCTTGGAATACTCAGCTGACCTGTGGTTTCTGCCAAACCCCAAAATTAGACCCTTAGACTTCTACTATTGACCTCCCCGCTCCTAAGAGGTCTGTAGGGGGTGTGCATAAGCACACCAACATGCCTACTGTCCCTGTCCTATTTTTTCTTTTATTTTTCTTATATGTATCCATATATTCATATTCATATGAACATATTCATATATTTTTACTTATACCTATTATCTTGTAAGCAATTGACAAACCAAGTAAAATAAATAAAAATAAAATAAACAGTGGAACAACTTGTCTTCAGAAGTTGTAGGTGCTTCATCACTGGAGGTTTTAAGAAGAGACTGGAACAACCACTTGTCTGAAATGATGTAGGGTCTCCTGCTTGAGTTGGACTTATCCCAGCTTTAACATGTCTAGTCTGTAATATCTGCTATGCCCTGGATTCACTTCCAAAAAGGTACTCTGTAGGGTAAACATAACCTCTTTAAACAGTTTTAACTCTTCCTGGGATCATGTGACAGTTGCTGGATGCTGCTGCATGAACCTGGGAAAAGATGTGACTCTTTTAAAGAGTTGCAGACAGTGGTGGGATTCAACCGGAGTAACAGCCAGCTCGATGAGTGTGCGCTTCACCCAAACCAGTCTGAATCAGTAGAATCTCACCCATGGTTGCAGATGAATGCTACATTTATGCTCTTGAGAACATTTTCCAAAGTGCAGCCCACTCTTAGTAGCTTGCATATTTGATAAACAATGAGGGTGTTCCATTTGACAGCCTTGGTGTGCAAGTCTGCCTTCATTCAGAGCTAAATATGTTTGAGTCTGGAGTCTAACTCTGCCCACAGTCTGGAGTGCAATGCCGATGGTTGACTGAGTCTTCCATCCTTCTGAGGTTGATAAAACGAGGACACAGATTGTTGGGGGCAATATGCTGATATTGTAAACTGTCCAGAGAGTGCTGTAGTGTAAAACACTATGAAGCATTGGAGTGGTATCTAAGTATATTGCTATTGTTATCATGAAAATCAGGACCATTACACAGAAATAAATCAAGTATTTTCACTTACACTTTACCACATGTAAACCAGGTAAGTATAAAATCAATGATAACCTCATGGTGTGAGCTCCATAAATGAATGGCAAAAGTTCTGTTAACTGTTTTTAATAAAACTCTCAGGTCTGTAACCTTTACCTGGGTAGATTTGCATTATAAGGCAATATTTTTTAATCAGTGTACTTCAAATGGACTAACTTACAAAGCTATGATTTCCATAGCTTTGAAATTTAGGGAATTTGTGGTCGCTTTAGTGATGCAAAACAGAGGTTCAGTGGACCAGTCCTGCCCTGCCCTTCCAGAGGCTGGGTAGTCTGGCCACAACATCAACTGCCAGAGAACAGTCAGCTTTGGTTAATCCTGCTGGAAATAGGAAATAACTCCCACTTCCACTGCTTTGCTGTTCTTGGTCATTCTGTTTCTTTGTTTAGGTAAGGAAAAATATTTGAAACAATTATATAATGGATCACAAGTTGTTTAGTTCAAGAATAAAGCCAGTAACATTATAATAAAGCCAACAAAATTAAATTCTGAGATACCCCATTTATCAGTAATAAAGACAGTGATCCAAGTAGGATGCCGTCCATACATGAAAAATAAGCAAGAGTTGAGGAAAACTAAGATTTGAAGAAAATCATGAAAAACATACTACTGCATACAACTTCCAGGGTGACAAAATTGTCCAGGGAAGAACTCTTAATGACCAAAAGATGAGGATTCATCTGGCACAAAGTTAGAATGCAAACCTTAGTAATGTTGGGGAAATGGGGAAAAAATCAGTATGTAGTAAGAGTACATAGTACTTTATGAATAGTATAAAGTATAGAAGCATGCTGTACTGAAATATTTTATAATGTGGGTCTATCTATATGTTTATAGAAACAACACTGCATATTTCATAACATTTCTTTCTATCGGCTGCTGTGAATTACAGCCATCTCCAGGGGCTACTATTCCAATTATTTGTCCCATTATCTTTTTTTTTTTCTTGAAGTGAAACTATTGATTTTTCTGCACCAGAAACTCATACCCAGAGATTATTAAGAAATAATTCTTTTTTTAAAAAATTCTCCAAACTCTTTAAGGACTATTCTATACTTTAATAATGGAGTTACTGAATGTGACATCACACATTTTCTAGTCGGTATACAGTTGATTGATCATTGTCACCTCTGACCATTTTAAGGATTAATTTTCCTCTGGCTATTACCTCAACATGCTATCCCATGGGAATTTAATTGAACAAGATTTTGCTTTGGAGATAGATGATCAGCAAAAAGATATTGATCTGAAGTCACTTCAATCACTATTTTCCTTTTATTTCTCTGAAGTACTTCCAGTAATTTGATGAAGTAGCAACCAAAACCAAGCAATAATTACTTAGAAAATTGTAGTACTGCTTTTGATCAAGAAAGAAAAAAGAAAGAAAGAGAAAAAGAAAGGAGGTAGGGAAGAAGGAAGGAAGCTTAAGATTCTCCTAAGAACATCTACTATATTAATTCCATACTTCATGAATTAACAGTTTCTACTAAGTAGTTTGTTGTATGGGCTTCAGTTATTTTAGGTATGAGCTATGCTTGAATTACACAGAATGTTCCTCATGTAGAAAAAGTGAAGTCTGCTTCTGGCTTTGAAATATTTGAATGAATGACAAAATCCCCACGCTCTGGATTATTTGAGAAGCATCACTACAGCTTTTGCAAGAAATGAGGTATATCTAGTTATATAGTAAGATTTGTGGCCAGGTATAAATCAGCAATTAACATGTAGACTTAATGTTTTGCAGAATAATATATTGAAAAATGCATTTACCTAAAATATTTATTCCTGAACTCCCAAAGTCTTAAATATTTTAAAAATGGATATTTTTCAGGTAAATTCCTGTGCTTTCTGCTTAACTGAGCATTGTTCCAAAGATGCAGAATAAACATATCTCTTTTTGCTTTTTTATTTCTTTTCATGTACAGAGAAAGAAAACAAATGTATCACTCACAAATACACACACATGCCCATACACATATATAAACAAAAATATCTAAAGAAAAAAAGTTTCCAAATAAATTAAACTTTTAACTACAGCTGTAGTCCTTGATGAAAGAAGAACTAACCAGGATGGTTTTCCATGATTAAAGTTTAACTTTTTTTTTCTTTTCAGCTATAGTCTTGATAAGAACCAGTTTGGTATAGGGTTAAGCCATTCGGCTAGAACCAGGAGACTGTGAGTTTTAGTCCTGCCTTATATCAGCTGGGAACTTTGGGCCAATCACCCTAGTAAGCAGGACAAATCACTTCTGAAAAATCTTGCCAAAAATTGCAGGGACTGCAAAAATTGCAGTCTTTGAGAATCAGACATGATTGAACAGCAAAAAATATTTTATGCAACATATAATATCTGAAATGTTTAAAATCACTTGACTAAAGCGAGCAGCTACATAAATAAAATAAAATAAAAACAAATTTTAACTTACTTTATATGTCACATTTAGAATAACAAGCAATTCACCACTAAAAGAGATATGTTATTTTTTCTTTTTCATAGGTGAAATAAATGTTGAATATATTATTTAAAAAACAAAGAGGAAGAAGCTTTTCATTTCATTTTTCAGGATTTGTATTCAGGAACCGAATCTCAGGATATTGCAGACATTAATTCTCTATAACAAATACAGGAAGAATTTAATTACAACAATCTGTGATACCATTCTGCTATGCAATAATGAATTTAAGAGCATTTCATTAGTGCCATTTGGGAAAGGAAATGGGGCGATGTAGCACTCAAATATTTTTATAGTATAATCATAAATATTGTAGCACTTCCAAAGAATATTGTGTTACATATATATCTCTGTATAATGGATATGTTTTGTCTTGAAAGTGACAAAATAATCATTACTTTTCCCTCTCTGAATTTCGACCAGCTTTTAATTCTGCCTGATGATGGATTCTGGTATAATTCATAAAATAGGACATAATAAAATAAATAAAATTTCATCCAGCCCAGAAGGATGGCAATGCCCACTGTTATTGACTATTAAATGTGCTTCTAAAGGTCCAAGGCCCTACGCTTTGAAGGCCTAGGACAAAAGCACTGCCTTTTGTTAGCTGATTTGCTAGCACCATTTTAAATCCCATCTCCCCTTATTCCACTCCAGGTTTGTGTACGTTTAACACTATGGTCAAATCACAAGAGGGCAAAACTCACTTCTTTGCAGGGAACAATACCTCTATATCAGGGGTCTCCACATTTGGCATGGCTGGCTAAAAAAAATTTGAAAGTTGAAGTCCACAATAGCAATAGCATTTAGACATATATATAATGCTTCACAGTGCTTTACAGCCCTCTCTAAGCGGTTTACAGAGTCAGCATATTGCTCCCAACAATCTGGGTCCTCATTTTACACACCTCGGAAGGATGGAAGGCTGAGTAAACCTTGAGCCGGTGAGACATGAACTGCCAAACTGCTGGCAGCCGGTGATCAGCTAAAAGTAGCCTGCAGTACTGCATTCTAACCATAGTGCCAGCACAGCTCTTAAAATCGCCAAGTTTGGAGACTTCTGGTCTATATGGTCAAAAGTTTCAGTCAGATAGAGTAGTTAGAAAGAAAGAAAGAAAGAAAGAAAGAAAGAAAGAAAGAAAGAAAGAAAGAAAGAAAGAAAGAAAGAAAGAAGAAAGAAATTTTTTTTGAGTTTTCTGTGCTCTAGGTCAGGGTGTTGCCAACCTTTTGAACCTCAGGGACCAACCAAACTCATAATTTTAGATTCCGCAGGGACGCACTAACGGCTCTGTGGCATGCTAATTGGTGGCTTGGTCATGTTGACTGGCCTGCATGGCTAATGGAAAATATAATATTTATAAAAATAATTTTTAATAAAAAAAGAGCAAAATTTTATCCAAAATTAGGCAAAGTAGCAGGCTGATTGAGTTCTCACAGAATCACAGATCATTCAGAGATCATTTGAACATTAGCTAGCTCAGTCCTGTCACAATTAAAAATTGCTTTGCCGAGCAAATTTCATAAAAATTTGCTCACAAAGCAAACTCACAAAATTAGCTCACAATACACTCATCCATATAATATTGGAATTTTTATTTACAAAATAAAAGAGTCAACTACCCAAATCAGGCAAAGCAGGCAGAATTCAGTTGCTCACAGGAACCATTAGCGACCTTATCTATCTGCCATCAGCTAGCTCAGTCTCTCAAATTTGCTTGCCATGAATCTGCACTGAATTTGCTTGCAAGCAAATCTTCAGTCCTAAGGGAGGTTTGGCTGTGCTGACCTGAAGATCTAAAACTATCTAGAAAGCAAGAAATCCAACCATTTCCTGCTTTCTAGCTAATCTAAATCTCCCAGCACAGCAGAACAGATGATAGTCGGAAAAAGGAAAAATAGCAATTTAGCAAGCAAGTTTACCAGGTAAGGAGTGAGTGGGCGGGGAGGGTTCCCGCGGGCCATGTGGCAGCCTTATGTTTCTGCACAGCCTGGATTAATTGCTTTATGGGGGTGCTCTGGGAGTGAGATTTGTCTGCAGCCCACCAAAATTTTCTCACGGCCCACTAGTGGGCCATGGCCCACCAGTTGGCGACTGTTGCTCTAGGTGATGTCAGCTTTGATGGTGCTATCAAGGGATACTTTGGCACAAGGTCCTCCCCTTGGCATACATGTGTATGAACTTTCTGTAAATCAGTCTGTCTTGGTTCTCAAGTTTTGGTACGGATATCCTTTTATAGTGGAGTACTAAGAAAGGTGGTATAAGAACATAACAAGAATCCTTCTGGACCAGACATTAAGCCCATTTAGCCCAGGACTCTGTTTCATTGGGTGGATTTGGGAAGCTCACAAACCTAGAGAATGATATCTTCCTTCCATTGCTGCTTTCTAGCAACCAGCACTACCAATGGATCATTGAATAAATGTACCCAGTTTTCTTTCAAGGCACAAATGACCAGACTCAAATGATCATAGGTTGAACACATTGTGCCAATGCCTATGGTTTTGGAGAAGACAATTAGCATCAAGTGGGTGGTTTTCATCATAACTGATGAGTGCACCATTGAAAGATCAAATTGGGACATGTTATCTTGTACAAAATCTATTTATGTTGTTGCTAGGTGTTGACACCAACTTGATGGCACATAATCAGTCTATCAAACATCAAACAATATTTAGCAGCATTGGTTAATTCGGTTTCAGTAGATTTATCTGGGCTTCTTTCAAAGTCATTCAAATTCATTATTACTGCTGAGAACAAATCCTACAGTTTAATCATGGGTTTAGCTAAATAGCCATTTTGAGATGCAATCCATAGTTCTTTTTTTTTCTAAACAAAGTTTTTATTTTTTACAACAAACATACAAACAAAACATAAAAACATAGACCCCTCTTTCAGTTATATACATACAGTGTTTCAGTTGGTTACAATCTTTTGTGCTATCCTTTTTTTACCATTACTCACAAGTCATATAAATTCTCACCTTATCAGTCTAGC